>WNWK01030485.1:0-23470 GCA_009830355.1 Cherax destructor
CTCGTTTCTTTTTCTCTCTCGTTTCTTTTTCTCTCTCGTTTCTTTTTCTCTCTCTCTCGTTTCTTTATCTCTCCCTCTCGCCTCTTTCTCTTCCTCCCTCTCCCCAACCCCTCCTCCCCATTATTCCTCCCTCGCTCTTCCCCCACGATATAATTTAAACTACCAAACAAGCAAAAAAAATCGATTTACAGATTAAAGGCAAACAGTTTGCGCCTGGCCTAGGATAAACCCTGGCAACAAGTTAACAATGACTGAACCTCTCACCACTGTGCCTCTGACTGAGCAAATACACAACCTACACCACTCCCACAAACCTTCAGCTTCCACTTCCCACACAGTCCTCACTAATCCCAGAGAGCTTACAAGCTAGGTGACCTACACAGAAACTCCACCTACACTCTCTCACCCCCACTACACGTCCCTGCAACTCCCACATGTATATATTTGTAGCTTCTTCAGATGCGTGGGTGTTGTCGGCCCGCACAACACCACACACCCCCGATACACCCTCCCCAACACGATCTCTGTTTGGAATCTTGTGTGATAAGACCCCCTGATAACATGCTATAAGAAATACATGACAATAGAGACGGGTACTTATCTTCGTTGACAGCTCAGACCCCCCTGCAGCCCCGGGTCAAGTTATCTCTTCCAAAGTGTGTAGTTTACCCACAGTGGCTGTTGATGATGAATAACCAAGGGTTACATTCCAGTGTAACAGAACCTGGAATTTAGTGGGTTACTCATACCTGCTATTAGTTGTTTTGAGCATAATAGCTTCAGCAAGGTAAGACCTATTCATACTAACACCGACCTAAATATGGGAGTATGGTAAAGGGGCGGATTGAGAGAGAATAGGAACTATCCAGCTCATTTGTAACGGGAACCTTGTGTCGCTGGGGACGACACGAAGCCGGTATCGCTGGCTTGAACGATGTAAAGTTGGATGTAGTCACTCGGGGAATGTTGGTTGCACTACAACACACCGGGTACACTATACCGTCACTCATAACTATTCGTTCATGAGTTTCGTGGAATTATCCACGGTAAGCAGAATGTTAGTAATACTGTATTTTTACTTCAGTTCTCCCAATGTTTACACTCGAGAAACGACACGAAGACACTAACACTAAATTTATACACAAGTGAACGTCGCTTTACCGAGGGATTTCATTACTCATATTTTGCACAAGAGTAACTTCTAGTGTTCTGGAGATTGTCAGTATGATCAAGAGTCTATGAACGCACATTACTGCTCTCTCTTTGTTCTGATGCAATACGGACCGTCACAGTTCACTGGGCTGACGGTCGCCGCCCCGGCACTTCTTTGTCCAGAGATGTATTGCTGACTCTGCTTTACAGACATTCATTGTCAGCCTTTGCAACAGGACACGACCTAGAATCACTGTTTTTTCGTGTTCTAGGTGCCAGCAGGGAGCCGTAATACCCCTAGCTTGTTCATTAGGATATGTTTTAAATTTAATTTTTAATACTATGGGAAATAGCAGTTCCCTTATGCTCCCACTCGTATGTACTAGTGGGCAGGTGTTCTCATAAGGAGCCGTGTATTTGGTGACGCCTCGTCCGACATTTGTTTGTTTCTGATAACTCTCGGTGCGGGAACGAGGAAGTATGTCCGTACACAACCCCTTCTGAGAGGTTTAGGGCTTCCCCCTTTGGAGAGTGCCATTACTCCCCTTTCAAAGAAGGGGGATATCGCCCTCTTCTAACTGAAGACTGTTGAATCACAGGGGTATTAAGAAGTATTTCTTCAGTCACAGAGTTGTCAGGAAGTGGTATAATCTGGGAAGTAATGTAGTGGAAGCAGGAGAAGGTTTCGGGGGTCAACGCCCCCGCGGCGCGGTCTGAGACCAGGCATCCTGGTGGATCATGGTCTGTTCAACCATGCTGTTACTGCTGGCCACACGTAAACTGACGTATGAACCACAGTCCGGCTGGTCAGGTACTGACTTTAGGTGCCTGTCCAGTGCATTCTTGAAGACAGCCAGGGGTCTATTGGTAATTTCCCATATGGGCCCCTGACACTTAGTGTTCTCTCAGTGTACTCGTGGCGCCCCTGCTTTTCATTCGGGGAATATTGAAAGTTTGGTACCAATCCCTTCAGGATTTTCCAAGTGTATATTATCATCAATTTTCTCGCCTGCGTTCGAAGGAATACAAAGGAACTTCATCCGTTCCCAGTAATTTAAGTGCTTTATCGTACTTGTGTGCATTGAAAATTATTTGTACACTCTCCAGGTCAGCAATTTCGCCTGCTTTGAAGGGGGCACTTAGTGTACAGCTTCATTCCAGCCTAGAGAGAACAAGCGATTTGAAGAGAATCATCATAGGCATGATGGTTCTCATTATCTATCCTATCATTTTTCTAGCAGATGCGGTAGATACATTGTTGTGGTCTTTGAAGGTGAGATCCTCTGACATTATCACTCCCCGGTCCTTCACATTAATTTTTCGCTCTGTTATCTGGTTAGAATTTTGTTGTACACCCTGATAGTTTTTATTTCCTAAAGTTTTCCATATCTGAGTAGTTGAAATTTCTCTCCATTGAACTTCATATTGTTTTGAGTGGCCCATTTGAAGATTTGGTTAATGTCCGCTTGGAGGCTTGCGGTGTCTTTGATGGAGGTCACTGTCATGGCAATTCGGGTGTCATCCGCAAAGGAAGACAGGGAGCTATGGCTTACATCCCTATCTGTCAGATTCGAGGATGAGGAACATAATGGGAGCGAGTACTGTGCCTTGTGGAATAGAGCTTTTCACCGTAGCTGCCTCTGACTTTACTCTGTTTACTATTGCTCTTTTTGTTCTATTTGTCAGGAAGTTATGATCCGTCTACCAACTTTCCTGTTGGTACATGGATCTATAACTTCCTGACAAACAGAACTCAGAGTAATAGTAAACAGAGTAAAGTCTGAGGCAGCTACGGTGAAAAGTTCTGTTCCACAAGACACACAGCTTTAGGAAGAGGTATGATAAAGCTCGTGGAGCAGGAATTGTCCTAGTAGCGACCAGTGAAGAGGCGGGGCCAGGAGCTGTGACCCGGCCTCCGGAAACACAACTAGGCGAGTGCAACTAGGTGAGGACACACACACACACACACACACACACACACACACACACACACACACACACACACACACACACACACACACACACACACACACACACACACACACACACACACACACACACACACACACACACACACATACACACACGCACGCACACACACACACACACACACACACACACACCTTTCATGCATCCCCTCTTAACACTTCACCAAAGTAATATACTAAAAAGTAACTTCCATCCACTTCACTTTATATTCCACTTACAATATTCCTCTTGCATTCCCCTTTTTCCATGTCTCCAGTTATCCGCACACCCCTGGGTTTTTCACCTTGCAGAAATACCTCACGATACATTTATGATGAATGGAGAACCGTAAAGTAATTTAATGCACTAATAAACTAAGAGGCGGGAAACACCTTTATTGATGCAGAAATTCTTGTAAGCTCCTAGATATTTAAGGATTACCTCGATTCAGAATATTCTGAACCTCTGCCTCTTGACCAGTTCCACGTTCTGACTGGCATACACAAGTTTAGGAGAGTTCACAGCGACTGTAAACAACTGGATCTAATCATATCACCTAAGAAGGTGCAAGAACGACCCCGACTGAATAAGAGTTGGTAGGGCGTTACAGCCCACTGAGTCACTTACGCTCAGTGCCCTATATGCCTCAACTGCTACTGATTTGGACGTGTAAAGAAGCAATGCTCGAAAGAAGCTATATGTAGAATTTTCTCTGGAATCCACTCCTCGATGAACTGTCATCAGCCTGACAAACAGTACACTAGGTGTTATATAGCTGTTTCCGGGGCCCAAGACTTGTCAACAGCCTCCCACCAGCCATAAGGGGCATTACCAATAGACCCCTGGTTGTCTTCAAGAGGGAGCTGGACAGATACCTAAAGTCGGTGCCGGATCAGCCGGGCTGTAGTTCGTTCGTTGGACTGCGTGCGGCCAGCAGTAACAGCCTCGTTGATTAGGCCTTGATCCACCGGGACGCCTGGTCGTGGACCGGGCCGCGGGGGCGTTGATCCCCGGAATACCCTCCAGGTAGACTCCAGGTAGCGGTGTGTAACAGCCTGGTATCCAAAGTGCGAAGGGCCCCCAGCCAAGCGTGCTAATCCAAGGACTGCTACCAGCTCGAAGAATGTAAACAATGTCAACCTTAAATTTAAAATGGATGGACCGGTAAGCAAGCGGAAGGACTTGGTCAGATGACCTAAAGCTATTGTGGCAAGTAGTCATAGGGATAAGGCCCTCGTCAGGAAATAATTGTCCTGTTTCGTGACAAATCTTACGTAACGTAACCTAGTGACAGTTTGGGCAGTACTATAACTGTCCATTTCAGAAGTAAACTGTTTTGTGTTTTCTTAATGGTTCTCGGCATGAAAGCTCAAACACCTCACTAACCAACCTAATTGAAGCTAGGAGAAATAAGCAAGGCTGCAAGAAGCTGACTATCAGTAAAATCATTGTGATCAAAAAAGATTCCTCTACACACGTCTCTGGAGGCATATTTAGAACACACTCCTTTATGAATAAACCGAATTACCCCCACCCTCTTCGATATAAATATACTGAATTACCCCACACTATTCAATGAATATACGGAATTACCACTCTCAATACACACATCAGAGCGCATTCTAAGCTGACTAGCACTGTAAAAGCCTTCAAATAAATCGTTTAGAATATCAGAAATGCTTGTAAGACTGTCCGACCATCTGCTCTTTGCTAAAGCTAACTAAATTTAATCTTGTGTTTTCAAGGACCACACACTCCAAGCACTAAAAAAAAATCCCTCCCCAAATTGTCAGGATATTTATCCTTTCCAAATATTGAAAATATGATATTGGGATGGCGACTGACAGCATTACAAAAGTAGGCTCGCCTAGAAATATGTCAAAAACAACTCAAGTGATGACATCTATTATCAGACTCTCCAATTTGCCACAGTTGGATCATTCAACCTTTGTGACACGTATCTGAAATATGACAAAATAAATAAGGACGTCCATTCAAGAGTCACAAGTACCTTAGAAATTATCACATTGAGGGACTTAAATGCACAGCATATGGATATACGAGATAAAACTAACATAAATGGAAGGGTATTTCTTCGATACCTTGCTCCACATATCAGCACGTTCAGGAAGGTAGGCTCGACTAAGTCGTGGGACAGGCACTGCTGTTTCTGGATCAATTGTGTTTGAAGTGGCCAGTGACCGATTTGTCTTTCTTGGTACAAACACATTTAGATGTATTTCGGTCGCTGCGTGATCCGATAAAGATTTCCTTGTATTCCATATCTGCAGATTCAGTGCCTCAATGCACGTGTTGGAAATTGTGCGGAGTGTGGCATAAGTTGATAATGTATTTAAATATTATCTTTAAAAATTAGAAGGGAATTAAAACACATTCATAAGTTATAAGAAAAACTAATATCCAAATTTAATCATTACAAATGATAAATTAGTATATCACAGAGCCAAATATAATTCAAAATGTTTAAATAGACTAAAAAGATCAATATCCTAAAATACAAAATCACATTAAGCTTGAAGCCGCTGAGAAGTTGCATTCTTCGGTATCGCTGATGGGACACCTGAGAGTGCCTGATTTTTTCCCTTTATTTTACTTCTTTCTCCGAGTATTCTATTTTATTTCGTTCATATCTCGCCTTAGAATTTTCGCCAGATGTTCTGTAACGAGTAATAAATTCAAGAAACAATTGGCACGTTCACGTCCCTTATGAAAGAAACTCATGAAACCCTTTCTCAGAAATGGCTCGAATAACATTCAAAATTCTCAAGTATTTAAAGGTTCAAAAAAATCTACGACGGCAGTGAGTGAAATTCAGATGTGTAGGAGATGATTGGATCATTTTAAGTAAAAACAATGTGAAACTTAGATTCCTGTTAAAACACGTTAAATATTATTTAGTTTTCTTCTTAACTGATGGTTAATGAACCAGAATAACATCTATCAAATTACGTTTACGTGCTGGTAAATTTTTTGATGTAAAATAGTAAGAAAATCTTGGAATTGTTGGACTTTGTGCCTTGACTGGAGAATGACTTGTCTGAGCGGCTTCAAATTTTCACCAATGGTGGTTTTTTTTTAACTGAAGGCTGGTGCTGCAACTGGGTGGTATAAGTCCAATTTCCTAATTTTATTGAATTAATAGTGATGTCTTTTATTCAATAACTAAAGAATGCTTCTTCCAAATGCATTCAAAATTTTATTGCCAACATTATATAAGAAGAAAAATAGCCTGTATGACAGCCATAATTAGGTGCAAATTTTAAATTTTACTGAAATAGCTTTAAAACAAATCTTGAAAACGTTGGAATCAAATAAACTATTCTGAAATGCTTCAAATCGTTATTGGTGAGTTTTACTAAAACACAGCTTGAGATGTGAAGATTTCAATTTGCCAGATTTATTAAATTAATACATAACCCGCACAAAGGAGTGTGTCTAGTAAATAGTCTATTACGCACTCGGGTAATAAAGGCCTGTAGACCTGGTCGTAATGGGACTTGGAGAGAAAATAAACACAGCAGTAGTTTTTAAATTGTATTTTCCTTCACCAATTATGAATGTATGTACACTTTGTACAAGAGTTTGAAATATAAGTGTATCACGTTAATCAAGGCAAAGCCTGAGAGAGCGCGAGAGAGCGAGAGAGAGCGAGAGCGAGCGAGCGCCGTGAGCAACCGGCGGCTATGCGAGTCTGGCAAGTGCTGACAGTGAGTGATACCACGTCACCTCAGTCCTTGTCAGGCTCACCTGTGACTGGTTAATGAACCAAGGTACTGATTTAACGATGGGTACCCTCACCGTTAAACGCTTAGTACCTGGTTGGCTGGTTGGGAGGCAGCCTATATGGGTGTGTGTACATGCTCCGAATAAAATGTAACCTACTCTTTGCATGCCACATAGTCCAAGTCGGACAGAAACGTCGTCGTAAGTTTATCCTATGTGCGGGTTATTTGTGAATTAATCCTTTTTATTCTTTATTAAGGTAACTGTTTCCCAAGTAATTAGGTCAGGAAACAGGACAAGTGTTTCCTGACGCGGGTCTTAGTCATATGATGACCCGCAGCTGGAGCTTTTGGTCATCTGACAAAGACCTTCCACTGGCTTACCGGCCCACCCCTTCAAAAATTAGGGTTTGTTTCCCAAGTAATAACTAGAGATTACCTCTTATGATCAGCTTCAAGTCGTACTTCTTAACAGGAAATATTTTTTATTTAATTTTGGGATGTCTTCCAATTTGCCTTTATGCGGATTTTATGAAATTGTGTTTTTAAATAATCTGAATCAAATATTTTTTAGATGATTTTAGAGAACATTAAATAGAATGTGAAATGCGAAAAATAAACGTGAAATAAAAATAACTTCCCATATTATGTTGTTTTTAAGATTAAGGAAGAGATTATTTCATATTTTTCGTTACATTCTCAGCAGCATTTTCGTTTCCATTCTAACAAATTTTTATTGCTCGAGAACGCCTTATTCGATCGGTTTCAAATTTCCAACGCTTGTGTAATATATCTTGGCATGATTCATGTGAGTATTTGCATGTGTGGGTACCCTATGCTCAGTGCCACATAGACCATTTCCAAATTTAGTTTGAGTGAGAGGTGGAGACAGGCTCCTCTGATCGCCTTCATTATTTCACCTCTGGTGTATCCTACTTAGGTCGGAATATTTAATTATTTAGATGACATTGTCTCACATATAATCTAAATGGCATAGTAGTAGTTTACTTAATTGCATTACTTTCCTTGATACTGCTGTGGGGGCTCTTGATCCAAGAAATTGGACTTTACCTCACCTTGCTTGGATCGAATTTATACGCAGCCTATGCCACATATGGTATATGACCCATACGGGTTTAGCGCTTTCCTCCGAATAAAGTATGACAATTGTGAACGGCCTCAGTCTTCAATAGCTGATGCTTCGTTTAAAATGGATCAAACGTTTCATGGGTTAATTAAGGCGGCTGTGTAGGAAATAAAATTTGTTGGGTTCTGTGTCTTAACTGAAACGTGCATCAGCTGGTCGGCTTGAAACTTTTAGTGCTGATGTGTTTTCCTCAGTGGAAACATTCTCTTGATCTTAGGTTGTGAAAGTTACCATGAGCTAATTTTATCAATCAAATTGTTTTATGTGAAATAACTAGACAATGTCTTTTCTGATCAGAAATAAGTCAGAGTATGACTTTATTTATTCATCCTACGTTAACACAAATTAATGTTATTTTATGTGCCTATATTATCTGTGTCCACAAGACCTCTCTGGAACATTTATGTGCTATGTGCATAAAAATAGCTTTCTTAATACCTGGTCAGTCTTACTCTGATAAAAAAATGGATTAATTTTAGCCTGTGTAGATCCCAATTAGCTTTTTTTGCCAAGAAATTCTAATTGAAATACTGCTTTTCATTAAATAATTTCTGAGTGCTGCGTCTCTGCTCATAACATGATCATGCAACTTCTGAATGACTTCAAGTTTAATGTGCTTGTGTATTTTAGGATATTGGTATCTTTGAAACGCTTGCATTAAATTTGTAGCTTATATATCCTAATATACATTTATATTTTTTTTTTTTACGAAATTTGCATTAGTTTGTACATGATTTATGAATGTCTTTTATTATTCCCTTCAAATCTTCAGCAATATTATTTAACTGCATTGTCAGTTTATGCCGCATTCTGCACTATTCCAATCGCGTGCATTGATGCACAAAGGACGAGAATAATTGAATTTTGGAATACCTTCTGTTAGGTATACCGTAATGCGATAACTACTTAGGAACAAGCAAAAAGACAGCAGAAAATAAATTAATGAATTTCCTTCACCAAAAATAAGTTGGCATTTACAACATATATAGCCTATGTACAGTATTTACAGCTATGTACAATGAGGCAAATGCCAGCATAAGACACGGTAAACCGTGACGACCAGCAGGAAAGGCAAGTCCACCATAGTTGTTTTACGATTATACCACATCGCTTCACAGCTTTGGAGGGATTCCTTGTGATTGGTTGAACCAAGGTACTGGTATAACGATTTGGGCCCCTGCTGGTTTAACCCTTAGCCCCTGGTTCGCTATAGGGAGGCGTGAGTGCGTGACATATACTGAATAAAATGTAACATACTCTTAGCATACCACATCTTCCTCGGATCGCGTAACAAGCACTCAGTGTATTTGGTTTAAGTAAATAAAGTACTTGAATTGGTTTCATGAATTGCTTCTCGTAGACCAGTAAATCATTGTCCCGATAGAAGAATAAGTAGTGCAAATGGAAGGTTTATTATCTATTGCAATTTTAACTATTCATAATACACGTACATATACATTTAAGATTGTGTACGTCATTGAATCTTTTCACCCACTTTTCTAAGTTGGTAGTGTTGCCAGAGGGTGTAGCTATCTAGACTGAATTAGAGGTACTGAGGAAGTAGCTGGTTCATCTTATCAGGAAGTTTGCAATAACACCGCAGGGGTCTTGCTGTCACCTTTCCCATGTGTACTTACGTGAAAATTGCACTGCATAGCACGGAATTCACTTAAAGTAATAATCTAGATTGTTGCTGGCAAACACATTAAATGCAGTAAAGTCTTTTTGGCTAAAACGTTAACCCGTAAGTGTGTTATCAAGTACTTGTTCAAGTCGACTCGTCGGTGGTGGAACCTTCCATTAATAAAGACTTGACTGCAGTAAGAGTTTATCACTTTATTCAGTATATATTGAGACTGTTTTCGATATAGAATAAACTATATTGTTTACAGAAGTCGTAGAGTAAGTATTGCTTAATAATTGGCTTCCTAATGAGGCACGTTGCTCTTGCCTATTCTTTACATTTACAAATATATTCTTTAATTATCTATTTTTTTCACCTCACAGTTGCCTTTATCTCATTAATTAACAAAATGTTGTCATGGTAAAACAAATGCGTTGTATCTTTTTAATTAATTTTTCTTCTACAAATTCTAGATATTTCGTTTTTTATTTCTCTAACTATAGACTATATCTCTAATTTGAAAAAATAAGTATGCTTTAAAAGTATTTTTTTCCTCTTCTACCCGCTTCTCAATTTCCATAGCTTTCAATTGTTTTTTGTAAAGGCCTGTTTCTTTCATAGGCTTTTATTCTCGACTATCAACATAGTTATCAAATTCTCTGTCACTCGTTTATTGACAAATCTTTCGTCCTTTAAAATTATCTTACAATTTCACCTGAACCTTTCTTCTTCATTATCATTTCGACAATATCATTATTTACATTATTAGCTTAACTGTTTGCCATGATTTGCCTGCACTTTTTATATTTGCCTCGACTGTACTATCGGTTCATATCTGAGTCTTCATCAAACAATTCTCGTTCAGTGTTTAGTTGTAGTTTGGTCAGAGCGTCTCTCTCTCTCTCTATTTTTTACAAAGGGTTTGACAAGGTTAGGTTAAGGATCCTTAACTTTATTGACAAGCTAAGAGCTGTTGCCTACTTTTGAAAACATTTTTATTGTTATGAAACATACAAGTAGGGAACAGGATGAATTTGGAGCCATCTGTGGGCCAGTATATTCATTTGATCAACTGACTTTATCTCGTTGACATTATAATGCTGTACGAATGTGTTCCAGACTCGAGTCATCCTGGGGATAAATGATCTCAGATGAAGTGATGTTCTGGAGAAGGGTACAGCCAGAGTGAAGTTGCTGCTTTCTGCCCGTCTTGTGGTATAGAAGTTTGCTTCTCGCTGTCCTCGAAGTGGAGCCAAGTGTGGTACTTTGACAATGTTGGCCTTGTACATAACAGTAAGGCCACCCACATCCCTCCTGTGTTGAAGGTTCTGCTGAAATGACAGATCTATCCAGGATGGGTTCAGGCGAGAGATGAGACGTCTTGGTCTGTTCTCTACTGTCAAGCAGTCTCAGATGAGGTGGAGGGCAGGCAAATAAAGAACGTGGAGCATACTCAAGGTGTGGGCATACTTGTGCCTTATACAGAATCTTGCAACCCCTACTGTCAAGCAGATGCGAGATACGTCGAAGTACTTTTCTATATATACATATTTTATTTAAAATAACGACATGTATACATTGCATTACAAAATATCTTAACAAAGAGCATAATTCCAAAGTGGATAAATGAACCCTGAACATAACAGTAAAAACCAAAACCCCACTGCAATGAGAATCATGCGTTCTCAACTTTCATGACAGTATAAAAGAATCCTATCCAAATAATACAATTTTCAAAAGAAAATACACCCTACATGAGGAAACACTGATCCTCAAAATACACAATGATAAACAAATTTCCAACATAAAACAAAACGCTACTCATATACGAAATTACGATGAAGAGAGATAATATTACAAACAGTACTATAAGTGTATATAAAAACACTATACACCTAAACCAACCCCACATGATTACAGACAATTATCAACATATGACCCTAATTTTTAGAACAATGCATAACGAACAATCCCATTTACCCTCGAATGCTATTCCGGCATACAAAATATATAATGACATCCAACATATTGATGGGTCTCCAAGGACCTACATAGAAAATTCATATATTACCAAAACTCTATGAGTACGAGACCTAAGTCTCCAAAAACAATTGCAATGTTATTGTAATTTACTGCTTATCATTGCATTATGACATTGGACATTATAAATTTCAATATGAGCATCCATAAACATCTAAATATAAAACATTACATCATAAAGTATCGTTTTTTTTTTCTAGGGTATACAAAGACACATACCCAATATTACAATGTTTCAGCATAATGAGTACTCATAAATTCCACCAAATACATACAATCCATGGCCATATTAAACCCTCTGGTACAGTACTCAGAACCCAGAGCAACACAATGAAACGGGGAGGGTTAACCCCCAAGAATTCACAGATCAAGATACTACACACCTACATGCCTCAAGATAAGTTCCTATAAAAACGTTCAGTATCTAATCATACAAAACTCCTTACTAATAACATTATGTAGAGAAGATATACATATGACATGACATTTTATACCTTATATGTACAAACACATCACAGGTAAATACTAATATATTATCCATTTAAAACCAAAACTGAAGACGCAAATTTTAAACAATTCCTAAGGCCAACACAAAATGTTCAAGACATGACAATGACATTATATCTGCAATATTCCAATCTATTTACTGCCACTGTTCTAAAATATCCTGATTTGACCTGCGCACACAGAGAGGCAAGCCCCGCCACCTTACCCCTAACTCGAAACTCCTAATAAAATAACCTCGCCACCCTCATCTGTGTCATGCATCAGAAAAAAAAACTTATCATATCAATCAAAAATAGAAGAAAACCCCAACCCTACCCTACCCACTCCTAACTCCTATCCTCCCCCCCCCCCATGCGACATACATACCTAAAAGACTTTCACACCATCCACACCGCCCCCACCACCCCTCAATAAAAACCCCATTGTTAACAGCCGATACTCCTCTGGAAAAGCCCGATCCCAAGCCCGACCATACAAAACACGATTCCTACATACTGTTCTATAAAACCTGGCCGCTAACGCCCTGATACGAACTTCTCCCCTGAACTCCCTCATGCCCCAAGACACAAAAATATAATCCAAAGCCAAGTACATAACGGCCCTACGAACGTCCTCCGTGCAACCCTCTACATCTAAACTAAGGACCCTCAAACTTGACAAACCCCTTCACCCTACCTTCCGTATAACTCTCCCAAACCATTCCCGCACCCGTGCCAACTCCTCACAAAAATAAACAGAGTGATAAGCCGTCTCTAGCATACCACAACTGCTACAACTACCATTCCCTACCAACGCCATCACGTAAAGATGTGCCCTCGACGCAAGTATGCCATGTAAAAACCGATAACCCGTTTCCCTTACCCTGGAAGGCAATTTCAGCTTCTTGAGCCAGTACCATATACTTCTCCAATTATACAAGGGATATGTCTCATCACCTTGCAGTATCCTACTACAACTCCCTACCCTGTCCAACCTACCTACCCGTACCTTCCCCGGATCCTCGATAACAAGAAGGTACCGCAAAAGTGTCTCGCATACCATACGATATTTTCCCTGCCACCACCTCCGCACCTACCTCATTACCTCATTCACCCTCCTCCCACGGAGGCCACCCCTGGCTAAAAATTCTTGCCTCACATATAGCTCCATCAACCGCCTTTGCAAAGGAATCAATCTCATGCCCCCGTGAATGACCCTAGTCGTTACAACCTCCTCCTTTAACCAGTGTCTCCCGTAACCCCAAACAAAACGCAAGACCCTCTTCCGCAACCTCTGTATATCACCCTCAATTAGCGGATATACTGCAGCCACAAACCATAATTTACTGTACACCAAAGTGTTAACAACTGTGACCCTTTGCAAAAGGGTAACTTTCCCCGCCCTCTATCCCATCATCCTGGTCAATGCCGCCTCCACCACCAAAGAAGAATTCATTTATCTTGCCCTCCGCGGTCCACACAGAAAACCACACCACAGATTATTGTACTATCAACCGTTACCCATCCATAAGTCTGGCCCAACGTCCCTCCTACCCAAGCACCCACCTCCAACAACTTCGATTTCACCCTATTAACCTTCATACCGGACGCAACTCCAAATATCTCAATTACACGATTTACATTCACCAATCCTCCCGAGCATCCCACTAAAATCGTGGTGTCATCCACATAACCGATAATAACTGGAGCACCCTCCCATAACTCAGCCCTCTTCCTGACACCCTCCGGTACCATCCCATAGAAAGAATTTTGCAAACATGCAAAGAGAAGCTGCGACAAGGGACATCCCTGACGCAACCCCTTTCCCATGCCTACTTCGAAACCCACCTTCCCATTCACCTGTACGCTAACCGAAACCTGAGAATATAGCATGCCTACCCACTCCACGATTTCCTCACCAAACCCCTGTCTGATCAAGATCTCCCGTAACATCCCCCTGTCTACACTGTCATAGGCCGTTTCCCAATCCAGCCCCACAACACCTCCCCCCCCCCCTACCTTCCACAAAACCTCTGATTCTACGATGCCCCCCACTAAAACTACGCCCCGGGACCCCGTATTGCCCCTTATCTAAGAAGACGTCCAATACTTTCTTCATACGAGTACCTAAGATGCGCGCAAAATTTTTATGATCAGAACAGAGTAATGTAATTGCCCTATAATCCTTCAAAGTATGGCAATCCTTCCCTTTCGGAACTAAAACCACAACCCCAGTACGCTGATCCTCGCATTCGAAGTACTGAAAGCTTCCTGGCTGCCTTGTTTGCAAGATTTACAACGTGGTCAAATTTCACCTCAAGGATATCAAATTCTTTCCCAGGTACCAACACTCTCCCATTCATATTAACTACTGCTCTGGCATTACCATTATGGTGCCTAGAGACCATCATCATTTGTGTTTTCTCAGGTGGTGATTGATATAGTTTAGAGCAGCTGGTATTTCTTCTCTTGGATAAGTAAATGTCAGAATACAGTCGTCTACATGTGCATGGAATTTTAGGATGAGATGAAGGAGGTCATTGAAGTAGACATTGCATAAGAATGGCCCAAGCACACTGCCTTGTGGAACACTTGCCCCAGTAGGATGTTTTGCTGATTCTGTTCCATTGAGAACTACCCTTAGAGATCTACCATGAAGGTAATCACTCAATAGACATAGTGTAGAGCCTACGATTTCCAGTGCTTGCAGTTTTGCTAAGAGGCCCTAGTGCCACGCTCGGTCGAGAGCACCAGCAATGTCCAGCGCTACCACACAGCTAACTTTGGATTCGTCCAGTGACTGGTGCCATTTAGTGGAGAGGTTTAACAAGAGATCAGCAGCAGAGTAACCTTTCCCGAAGCCATATTGACGGTCACAAAGCAGTGAGTGGTATTCAAAAAAAACTGCCATTTGTCTTGAGATTATTGTCTCAAGGATCTTGCCAGTGATTTTTAGGCGTGACACTGGTCTGTAGTTGCTGATTTCTCTTCAGCTCTTCTTTTTGTAAACAGGGACTCCATTTGCCTCATTTCACAGATAACGCCATTGACACTGTACTAGGCAGTGCTGAAAGATGCGAGTTAGAGGTGCTACTAGCTGGTCTGCACATCTTCTCAGCAATCTTGGGCTCAACTTGTCTGGGCCCACAGATCTCTCTGTCTCTGTCTCTGTCTCTCTCTCTGTCTCTCTGTATCTGTCTCTCTCTCTGTATCTGTCTCTCTCTCTGTATCTGTCTCTCTCTCTGTATCTGTCTCTCTCTCTGTATCTGTCTCTCTCTCTGTATCTGTCTCTCTCTCTGTATCTGTCTCTCTCTCTGTATCTGTCTCTCTCTCTGTCTCTCTCTCTCTCTCTCTCTCTCTCTCTCTCTCTCTCTCTCTCTCTCTCTCTCTCTCTCTCTCTCTCTCTCTCTCCCTCCGTGTGTACTCAACTATTTGTGCTCACCTATTTGTTGTTGCAGGTGTCGATTCATAGCTCCTGGCCCCACCTCTTCACTGATCGCTACTAGGTTCTCTCTCTACCTGTTCCATGATCTTTATCAAACCTCGTGTGAAAACTATGTATGGTTCCTGCCTCCACTACGTCACTAGCCAGACTATTCCACGTCCTGACAACTCTGACTAAAGAAATACTTCCTAGCATCCCTTTGATTCATCTGAGTCTTCAACTTCCAATTGTGACCCCTTGTTTCTGTGTCCCATCTCTGGAACATCCTGTCTCTGTCCACCTCGTCAGTTCCTCGCAGTATTTTGTTTGTCGTTATCATGTCTCCCCTAACCCTTTTGTTCTATAGTGTTGTCAGGCCATTTCCCCTTAACCTTTCCTTGTACGACATTCCCCTTAGCTCTGGAACTAGTCATATTGCAAACCTTTGCACTTTCTCTAATTTCTTGACGTGCTTGACCAGGTGTGGGTTCCAAACTGGTGCTGCATAAAACAATTTGGGCCTGACGTACACGGTGTACAGAGTCTTCAGCGATTCCTTACTGAGGTATCGGAACGCTATTCTCAGGTTTGCCAGGCGTCCATATGCTGCAGCAGTTATCTGGTTGATGTGCGCCTCAGAAGATGTGCTCGGTATTATACTAACCCCATGATCCTTTTTCATGGGTGAGGTTTGCATTGTTTGACCACCTAGCCTACACTCTGCGGTCTTCTTTGATCTTCCCTGATCTTCATGACTTTGCATTTGGCGAGGTTAAATTCGAATAGCCAGTTGCTGGACCAGGCTTTCAGCCTGTCCAAGTCTCTTTGTAGTCCTGCCTGATCCTCATCCGATTTAATTCTCCTCATTAACTTCATATCATCTACAAACAGGGACACCTCTGAGTCTATTTCTTCCCTCATGTCATTCACATACACCAAAAATAGCACGGGTCCTAGGACTGACCCCTGTGAAACCACGCTCGTCACAGGCGCCCACTTTGACACCTCGTCACGTACCATAACTCGTTGTTGCCTCCCTGTCAGTTATTCTCTGAAACATTGCAGTGCCCTTCCTGTTATGCGTGCCTGATCCTCTAGCTTTTGCACTAATCTCTTGTGAGGAACTGTGTCGAAGGCCTTCTTGCAGTCCAAGAAAATGCAATCTACCCACCCCATTCTCTCTCGTGTCTTACTTCCGTTATTCCAGTAGGTTTGTGACACATGATTTTCCTTCTTTGAATCCGTGCTGGTTGTCGTTTAAAAGCTTGTTCCATTCCAGGTGCTCCACCACTCTCCTCCTAATAATATTTTCTATGACTTGGGATACTATACACGTCATTGACTCTGGTTTATAGTTTAGTGCCTCGTCTGTCTCCTTTCTTAAAAATGGGGACTAAATTTGCCGTCTTCCATACTTTAGACAGTTGCCCAGTTTCAGTGAATGTGTTGAACATTGTTGTTCGTGGCACACACAGCGTCTCTGCTTCCTCTCTATGGACCCAACGAGAGATGTTCTGTTCCACCGCCTTTGAGGTATCAAGTTCACTTAGCAGTTTCTTCACCACCACCTCGGTTGTATGTATTTCATCCAGCACTTGTTGGTATATTCATTGTTGGTGTACCCCCCTATTCTGACTTTGGAGTGTCCTTTGTTTCTCCACTGTGTGTGTGTGTGTGTGTGTGTGTGTGTGTGTGTGTGTGTGTGTGTGTGATCTCCTTATCCTTATTCTCTTCCTCTTCATATGATTGTACTAATATACTTAAGCCTTCCAGTGGAGAAATAAAAATTTCCAACAATTTCAAATACAAGCAAGAAAACCCACGTCTACAGTCACTTGGTGTACACAGTTGGGCCTCTCTGACAACAACCATAACACTACCCAGGTCTAAGACGCACCTGGACCTCTGAGACTAAACACTCTCAACGAAATTAAATAGCTTTGCATTATAAAAATATGCTTGGTCCACAGAGGCGGCTTTCTGCCGCTCCAGGCACAGTGGCAGTTTAGTCTGTCCGGCTGACAACATTACTTATATGAAAATTAATCTTTTATTGGATTATGTATTTTTTTTATGGTGTTCAAATACTTTAAATACTTCTTTATTTTAAATATTTAAATCAATGTTTAATAATCTTATTAACCTTCTCATGTTTAAATAATCGGAGGGAAAACTAAAGCCATTTTGCAATGGATACGTATTGGTTACAACATGCAGTTCAGCTAGAAGGAAATAGACAAATGCAGTGTAATACGATCCTTTATTAACAATGCTTCTGCCTCGCAGATAAACCCTCCGTATGGGTTTATTCATGTAGTTCACCTGCAGAATATTGCAAGATACTAGAATACATAATATTTTTCATTAAGAGATAATAAACAGAGCTTATTTTTTTTACTCATTACGTTATTTCTTGTGGTTGGCCACTTGGGTCAGTTCCACTTGTTGGTGCTTATAGTGGCTCTGTGCTGCCTGGTGCTCACAGTTCTGTGATGGGTAGAAGATGGGGAGGATTAAGAGGATGTCTTTGTCGACTCAAAGGTCACAATAGTTAAAAAAAACTAGAAGAACCTAGTAAGCCATCTAAGAGACTCAAATAGGTAATCTAGATCACACTAGTAACAATCTAAGAGATCCTAATAAATAAAGATTGTGATCTCAGTAAATCAAACCGATATCACAAAGAACCTTGGTATAAGAGGTTTCAAATCTCTAGGAATGACTGGGGTTATCTGGCAAGTGATTATTTGGACAAAGATATTAAATAATAATATAAGGAACTGCTGATATAAAAAAAATCTGAATAATATACAGATTCCCAAAGCATATATATTTGCGAGAAGAACAAAAATAGCTCACTGAAGATCTCGAATAGAAAAATAGGTGACAAAAAGATCTTGGAAGATAAATGAATTGCAGACTCATCATAAAAGAGAGACTTCTCAGCGACTGATGTATTTGGATGGTAAGAGAGGTGAAGAAAGGGAGGGATAAGGATATAAAAAATGACTATGAAATTAAAGTGGACAGTGATTCCATGGCAAATCTCAAAGCATTCTTTCATGTGCACAAGACAAAAATTAGAGGAAAAACTAGCCCATTTACTCTTGAATTTAGACAGCTTACTGATAACGAGCCAGAAATGTACTATATTTTTTAACAGTTATTTCCTCTCAGAAATAACTGTTAAAAATAATATAGATGTCCTGGTTACCAAACAGGTAGATAAAACAAAATTAAGTCTCCCCGCCCTGATGAAATGTTTTCAAGGGTACTTAATGTGTGCAAGTTAGCGAGCCGCTAACTTGCTTATTTAGTATACTCATCTCAGAGATGTGAAAGGTGGCTAATTTCCCCGTCTTAAAATTAGTTACAAGTCCATGCCATCAATTTATCATCAATTAAGCCTGATTTCAAAAGTATGCAAGTTATTAAAATCATCTAGTTGGTTTAATAAGAGTTCAGGTACATAAACATAATTTGCTCAACTAGTCTCCTAACGGACTCACAAAGGACCGTTGTTGAGTGACAATTATACAGAACTGATTCAGTAAAACTTTTGAGGCAGAAGACCGTGATAAAGAACGAGATGTTCATTATTTGATTTTCAGTAAGGCTGGTGATAAGAAAAAAAATCTAAATGATTGAAGCATGGCTAATATATAGGAAGCAGAGTGTGAGAGTAAATGAGTTGAAATCAGATTTTGGCCAGTGACAACTGGAGTTCCATAAGGGTAAGTCTTGGGACCCTTGTTGTTCATAACTTACACTGGGAATGAAAATAACCCACACACTTGTTATCTACTTTATGTAGATCTTGATTATATATAGATTGTGAAAAAGACTTGTGAGTTATGGTAAGCAGAAATGAATGAAAAGTACGTGTACATAAAAAGGAAAAAAAGTTGTTTTTATTTATATAGAAGTATATAACTAAAATGAATATGTTGTACTGATTTATACATCAAAACTTAAATTATACAGCTCAGTTCTGGTCTTTTTACTGCAGTGTATAAAAATGCATTGGAGAACATACTGAGAAGGATGACAAAATAAATGCAATGTGTAAGAATTCTTACATTTGAAGACACATTGAGAGATCTGAAACTGTATTCTTTACAAATGAAACTGCATTATTTTCTAGTAGAAATGTATAAGAAAGAGATATAAATAGGATTCTGAAGATATCCAGCCATAAAATAACTTCAAATAATGAAAAAATAGATACATGTGCAACATTTGGGTATCATTATTGTCTTCACGACTACGGTGTTCTTCACACCAACTCCAAGGAAAATGCCTGCAGCATTCTGGCACATATATATATATATATATATATATATATATATATATATATATATATATATATATATATATATATATATATACATATATATATATATATATATATATATATATATATATATATATATATATATATATATATATATATACATATATCTACATATATATATATATATACATATTACATATATATACATATATATATATATAACATCTTGTAGGAGTGTGGAAGACCAGTTGTGGGTGTAGGGAAGTTCGTGAGGCAGTGGGTAGAATGAAAGGGGGTAAGGCAGCTGGGATTGATGGGATAAAGATAGAAATGTTAAAAGCAGGTGGGGATATAATTTTGGAGTGGTTGGTGCTATTATTTAATAAATGTATGGAAGAGGGTAAGGTACCTAGGGATTGGCAGAGAGCGTGTATTGTTCCTTTGTATAAAGGCAAAGGGGACAAAAGAGAGTGCAAAAATTATAGGGGAATAAGTCTGTTGAGTGTACCTGGTAAAGTGTATGGTAGAGTTATTATTGAAAGAATTAAGAGTAAAACAGAAAGCAGGATAGCAGATGAACAAGGGGGCTTTAGGAAAGGTAGGGGGTGTGTAGACCAAGTGTTTACAGTGAAACATATAGGTGAACAGTATTTGGATAAGGGTAAAGATGTTTTTGTGGCATTTATGGATTTGGAAAAGGCGTATGATAGGGTAGATAGGGGGGCAATGTGGCAGATGTTGCAGGTGTATGGAATAGGAGGAAGGTTACTGAAAGCAGTGAAGAGTTTTTATGAGGATAGTGAGGCTCAGGTTAGAGTGTGTAGGAGGGAAGGGACTATTTCCCAGTAAAGTGGGCCTTAGACAAGGATGTGTGATGTCACCGTGGTTGTTCAATATATTTATAGATGGGGTTGTAAGAGAAGTGAATGCGAGGGTCTTGGCAAGAGGTGTTGGGCTAAAAGATAAAGAAGCAAATACAAAGTGGGAGTTGTCACAGTTGCTTTTTGCTGATGACACTGTGCTTTTGGGAGATTCTGAAGAGAAGCTGCAGAGGTTGGTGGATGAATTTGGTAGGGTGTGTAAAAGAAGAAAATTAAAAGTGAATATAGGAAAGAGTAAGGTGATGGGAATAACAAAAAGAATAGGTGACGAAAGATTGGATATCAGATTGGAGGGAGAGAGTATGGAGGAGGTGAATGTATTCAGATATTTGGGAGTGGACATGTCGGCGGATGGGTCTATGAAGGATGAGGTGAATCATAGAATTGATGAGGGGAAAAGGGTGAGTGGAGCACTTCGGAGTCTGTGGAGACAAAGAACCTTGTCCATGGAAGTAAAGAGGGAATGTATGAGAGATAGTTATACCAACGCTCTTATATGGGTGTGAAGCATGGGTGATGAATGTTGCAACGAGGAGAAGGCTGGAGGCAGTGGAGATGTCATGTCTGAGGTCAATGTGTGGTGTGAATATAATGCAGAGAATTCGGAGTTTGGAAATTAGGAGGAGGTGCAGGATTACCAAAACTATTGTCCAGAGAGCTGAGGAGGGGTTGTTGAGGTGGTTTGGACATGTAGAGAGAATGGAACGAGACAGAGTGACTTCGAGAGTGTATAAATCTGTAGTGGAGGGAAGGCGGGGTAGGGGTCGGCCTAGGAAAGGTTGGAGGGAGGGGTAAAGGAAGTTTTGTGTGCGAGGGGCTTGGATTTCCAGCAAGCATGTGTGAGCGTATTTGATAGGAGTGAATGGAGGCATATGGTTTTAATACTTGACGTGCTGTTGGAGTGTGAGCAAAGTAACATTTATGAAGGGATTCAGGAAACCGGCAGGCCGGACTTGAGTTCTGGAGATGGAAGTACAGTGCCGGCACTCTGAAGGAGGGGTGTAAATGTTGCAGTTTTATAACTGTAGTGTAAAGCACCCTTCTGGCAAGACAGTGATGGAGTGAATGATGATGAAAGTTTTTCTTTTTCGGGCCACCCTGCCTTGGTGGGAATCGGCCGATGTGTTAATAAAAAAAAAATATATATGTATATATATGTATATATATATATATATATATATATATGTATATATATATATATATATATATATATATATATATATATATATATGTATATATATATATATATATATATATATATATATATATATATATATATATATATATATATATATATATATATATATATACTATATATATAATATATATATATATATATATATATATATATATATATAATATATATATATATATATGTATATACATATACATATATATATATATATATATGTATATACATATACATATTATATTATATATATATATATATATATATATATATATATATATATATATATATATTATTATATATATATATATATATATATATATATATATATATATGTATATACTATATATATATATATATATATATATATGTATATACATATATATATATATATATATATATATATATATATGTATATACATATATATATATATATATATATATATATATAATATATATATATATATATATATATATATATATATATATATATATATATATACTATATATATATATATATACAATATGTATATACATATATAACGATGTGTTATTTGGCGTTTTGGAGGCGTGGTTGAAATGATAAGGCTTCGGAGGCTTCTTACTTTATTTGTAATAAAGGTGCGGGTAACAGGCTGCGTGTCTGTGGCCATGGCCCAGGTGGGCCATGCCCCTTCGAGAGGGAGAGGAGTAGGCCTGTTCTCTGAGTGTAGTCTGGGCGCCAAGTGAGGGGCCAGGGCGGGTCTGGTAGACGTGGGTACGCCTACCAGGCCTGCCCTCTGGCGGAATACTATGGAAACTAGCATGGCACGGAATATGAACTCAGCTGGCAGACAGCATGGCTGTCTATGCAGACAGTCAGGCTGTCTACATCGCTCGGTCACGCTACCCATGGTCGACCCGACCATGAATGGCATTAAAAAAAAACTCGGGTCTCTCTCTCGCAAGAACAGGTTACAGAACACGTAAGAAAAATACATATATACATAAACATATGGACATAGAAAAAAAACTTCCTCCAGAGAGGGAAGAAAAAAACGGTGTGCTTCGTGGTCTAAGGCAGTGAGCGTCGATGCAGCACTGCGCGCCTTCCTGCGTCTGGATACATACTGCAACACGGGAGACAGCTGTGACGTAACAGGGACGGTCTCCTCTGGGGGGTGAAGAGACACGTAGTAGTCGCCTGCAGGGTCACTCCAACCGGGGCACAACTGCTGGTGCCCCGAGTGAGGCGTCGTCAGTAGTCGCAACAGGACAGGACTGGCAAGCGACTCAGGAGGACATTCCTCGACTGGTACTGTCGCTGGAGCTGTCGCTGCTGGCGAGTGTGGAGGAGTCGTGACAGGGACGACTCGGCGAAACATCTGGGGGTCGTAACAGCATTTCACCATACTGCAGTGAGGGCTAGCGTCAAATGACATCAACTTTGTGCAGGCTGCCACTGAAGTGTGACACGAGGTTTACAGTCGCCCCGCCAACAGGCTTAACTGCGGGTTGGCGAGTGTCATTTTTCGACAGAAGTT
>WNWK01030486.1:0-20000 GCA_009830355.1 Cherax destructor
AGATTCGTTGATTAATTTATGCTTTTCAAGATGGCTGCGAATTGCCTCGGCAATTATTGATAACATAAATTTTCCCACTATGGAGGTTAGGCTTATTGGTCTATAGTTCGAAGCTAAGGACCTGTCTCCTGCTTTGAAAATAGGTATTACATTTGCAATTTTCCACTTATCTGGCACCATGCCAGTTTGCAGTGATATGTTGAAAAGATTAGCCATAGGTTTGCTAAGCTCCTCTTTACATTCCTTTAGAACCCTTGCATACAGTTCATCAGGGCCTGGGGATTTGTTAGGTTTTAATTTATCTATTTGTCTAAGGACCATGTCACTTGTGACCCTGATCGTGCATAGTTTACTATCGTCATCGGCGAATTTGCTCATCAAGGTCATTGATATATATTATAAACAACAACGGGCCCAAGACTGATCCCTGTGAACGCCACTTGTTACAGATCCCCACTCGGATTTAACCCCATTTATGCACACACTCTTGCTTCCTATTGGTGAGCCATAACTCGATCCACGACAGCACTTTTCCCCCAATGCCATGAGCTGCTACTTTCTTTAATATTCTCTGGTGCTGTACTCTATCAAAAGCCTTACTAAAATCTAAATAAACAATATCAAATTCTTTATCGTGATCAACAGCCTCAAAAGCTTTACTGAAGAAGGTTAATAAATTAGATAGGCAGGAACGGCCCCTCGTGAATCCATGCTGAGTATCATTAATCAAATTATGGTTATCTAGATGGCTTCTTATAATATCAGCTATAATTGACTCTAGTAATTTGCCTACAATTCAGGTCAGGCTTATTGGGTGGTAATTTGAAGGTAGTGACTTGTCCCCTGCTTTAAAAATAGGAATTACATTGGCCATCTTTTTATGTTCTTGTTGTTCTAATTCTTCACATTGTCCTTGTATTGATAGTCACTGGATGGTGAAACTTCTACAAATAGACACCCAGGTGTTGCACATGTCTAATTCTTCATTCTGTCAGTATTGCACAGGATTTTTTTTTCAACAAACCGGCCATATCCCACCGAGGCAGGGTGACCTAAAAAGAAAAACGAAAGTTTCTCTTTAAATTTAGTGATGTATACAGGAGAAGGGGTTACTAGCCCCTTGCTCCCGACATTTTAGTCTCCTCTTGAGACACGCATGGCTTACGGAGGAAGAATTCTGTTCCACTTTCCCATGGAGTGTATAGGATTTATGTACAACATAGACATTTTCCCAAATGGTTTATACCCTGAGGATTTTTTTTTTTTTTGAGCTCAAGTTTCAGAGTTATACGACTTTTAAAGGTATTACCATATTTACAAGTAAAAACTCATTGGAGAAGCCTTCCAACCCCTGTACACTTTAATCATCGTAACGGTCGCCATTATTTACTATGCCTCTATGATCCCTGTGGTTTAGTGCTTCTTTTGATTATAATAATAATTACTATGCCTCTACTAATTTTTGGTACTTTATCCTTTTTTTAATATTCATTGAGTAATAACATTACGTTTTTTTCATAATGGTTCTTCATTGTTGTGTAATATACGCGCGTTTGTTAAACTGTTTTATACAGCTTTGAATTTAAAAAGTTTGTTATAAAGTTATGCCTCGTTCAGTGGGTATTGCCTCACGGGGAAAGAAGGCCCATCTTGAGAATAAAGTAATTTAGATTGGAAGAGGTTTAGAAATTAGGAAAAAAATATCTCGACAGTAGTGGGTTGACCATACTCCCGTACGGTTATTTGCTGTATTTTTCATTATTTTCGCTCTAACTTCGAAAGGTATCTGTTGGTTTTAAACGTAATTTTATATATTAAGATTTTCTGATTGGTTTACAGTTAAAGTGCAACTTTAACACTCGAGCAGTAGATATAGTTTAAACCTAATAAACATTGGTTTTCATAAAATCTTTGATAAGAGCCAGTACTAACCCGTTTCAAGCATCTTGTCGAGCTTGAAACTGGATTAGATAGCATCTAAAGTCTTGGTGGTAGAAGTATACCTGTTCGGATAATCTGTGATTAATGGTATTTGCTGAATATAAATGTTGAAGGTTGAATGAGAGGTGGGGGTTGAGGTGAGGTTACATTTTTTATTTTTAAACAAAATTTGATAATCAGCCTGCTGCTGCTATATTTTAAATAACTTCACTATAGGGGATGGGGGAGCTAGCTGTGTTATCCTGTCATATTCCATTACACAGGATGGGACACAGTGTTGAGATCTGTCAGTTTGTGTTGGAAGATTTCAGTAGAGCAGTGATATAGGTAAGCATTCCAGCGAGGGTTCATCCTGTCAGCATGACTACAGTTACTATCACTAAGTAACTGGCATTTCTCAGTATTTCACAGTAATAGTTTCAAGTTGGAAAAGAATAGATTCAGAAATGATGTGGGAAAGCATTGGTTTAATAATAGAGTAGTGGATGAGTGGAACAACAAACTCCCGAGTATCGTCACTGAAGCTAAAACGTTACATGGAGTCTACCTGGAGGGTATTCCGGGGATCAACGCCCCCGCGGCCTGGTCCACGACCAGGCCTCCCGGTGGATCAGGGCCTGATCAACTAGGCTGTTACTGAGGACCGCACGTGGTCCAACGTACGAACCACAGCCCGGCTGATCCCTCTTGAAGGCAGCCAGGAGCCTATTCCTATTAGTTGTGTAGTTTTAAAAAATAGGTTAGACAAATACATGAGTGGGTGTGAATTGGATCTGACTAGCTTGTGCTAATAGGTGTGATGTAGTTTTCCTTAAGTGGACGTGATTTGGACCTGACTGGCTTAGGCCAGTAGGTGACTTGGACCTGCCTAGCATGGACCAGTAGGCCTGCTGCAGTTCTGCTCATTTTTAATGTTCTTTAAGATATTTCCCTCCCTGAGCGGGGGCAAGAAAAATTACATACAGGAGAAAGAAAAAATGGGTGTTATCAAGTAATCGACAGGAGTTTATTTGGGGGGAAGGGTAATCGCCTTAGCATCCCGGTCCCAGACCAGGTCTCCTGGGTGTTGATTTTATCGACCAGTCTGTTGGTGCCAGCAGCATTCACCACATCTTGGTTGAATTTACCAAGTTTTCCTTTGAAGTCGTGGTCTTTCAACAACTGTTTTGCTAGTACACTCGTTGCACCCCTGCCTTTCACTCGACGTATTGTGCACCGTTTGCCAAGCCTCTTGCTTTCGTATGGAGTGATCGCAGTGTGCAGGTATGGGATAAATTCTTAAAAAAAATTCCTGGTGTATATTATAATGCATCTTTCTCGCCTACGTTCCAAAAAGTACAATTCAAGGGACTGCAAGCTTTCCCAGTAGTTTAAGATGCAAGTAGTAAAGGTTCTCTGGATATCCTCCAGTTTTGCCATTTTTCCTGCCTTGAATGGGGTCTTGTATACAGCAATATTTCAGTCTAGAAACGTGAACAAGTGACTTGAAGAGTAGGCCAAGTCAACAAAGTTCACTAGTTTTAGGGTTGTAATACCGCGAGGACGATAATTTCTTAAGCATCATTTGTCCTCTTATTTTGTTGTTTCTGATTATTTTTAAACATACATTTGCCTTGTTTGTCATCGTTTTTTCATCTTATACAACGGTCTTTCATTTGAAGCCCCCTTCCCTCTGTCTGCAGCCCGACCGGCGGTTAAGAGGTTCTGCTGCTCCCCATCCCACTCCACCCTCCTCTCTCCCCACCATCTGGTATCACCCGTCATAACGACTACCTCACATTCACTCTGCGCTGCTTTTCTTCGCATTGATACTTTGTCACCAACCTATGTTATCTTGGTTAAGTGCACTCTTCACAAGAGATTTAGCGGTTTTTGTAGTAACGGTAAGGGTAATTGATGCTGGGTGACATTTGATTTCATTATGCTGGGCTGCTGATTGTGTAAGGTTTCTGCGGCTTCACTCCAGAACTTTTACAATAGTTAATGTTCAGAAAAAAAGTTATTTATGTGCTTGTAAAATATTTACACCACAAATGCTTTGTCTTGGTAAAAAAGTTCTACGTACACGGTTCATATGTTGATATTGGTCAGATAATATCCAAATAGTGTAATAAACACTAGTGTGACACAAAACTCTTGGTAATACTAAAATCAATTAAAACTAAGTACTCTCGAAATCGTAATGATACGATTGAAACAACTCTCCGAACGGGGGTTTGAACCCATGACAAGCCAGTCTTAAAACTGGCAGGCTTGCCATGGGTTCGAAACTCCTTTCTGTGAGTTGAAAAAGTACATGTTTCGGTCTTAACGTTTAGGCTTCGACAGTTATTTTTATCTCCCTGTGGATATTTCCAGCATGTAAGTAGCGAATTTTTGTTATATGATTGTTGCTGTTTTGTTTACTTGGTTATGAAGCAACACCCGATGTTATTTGAGCTTTGAAAATTAATAAGGTTCATGAAGTGCTAGTACTAGGACTTGATGCATCGATTTGTCGGGTTTAAAGCAGAAGTCTGGGTTGGCGGGAGTATGAGCCACATTACGTGGCTGTCAGGATACAAACATGGTATATAATAAGACGTGCAAACTTTTTGCCTTTACGGTAGGCTTCAGTCGAATACAGAGGACGCCTACTGTGTACCTACCCACCTGGAGGTAGGTAGGTGAAACGTTTCGGGATAGATACCTAACTATTGCACAAGCATCCTATTAACTTTTCGCTGTTGTATACCATTATCATATTTACATTGTATATAATACCCATAAATGCATGTGACATGCAATGTGAAGTAACTTTACCACACGTTCCTTGAGTGTCTTATTCACTTGAATGCCTTGCCTGGCAAACAACTCCCAATAGTGAATTCAAGGTAATCAGTTTTGATTTTTTAATTTGAATCCTTCGTAGTATCACAGATGGGGAGTCAGTTGCAACTGGATGGTAGATTCATAGGTCAAGGCCTTAGGATAGCAAGGTGGGAAAGCACTGGTTTGGCAGTGTGAGTGGGACAAAAGCACATTCTCTAGCTTTATCCTAGACCAAGAGTCAGCAGTGTGGCTTATTACTATGGGACAATAGACCTGTTGCAGTGCTCCTCAATTCTTATGGTTCTATTACGTATCTGTTGTATTAATGTTGGTAGAATTACCGACAATATGTTAAGTAAAAGGACACAAATGCAACTAATGAGACATTTTATTGTGGCAACGTTTCGCTCTCCAGGAGCTTTTTCAAGCTCCTGGAGAGCGAAACGTTGCCACAATAAAATGTCTCATTAGTTGCATGTGTCCTTTTACTTTAAGTATCTGTTGTAGGTTTGCTTATGTGACGCGGGCAGTTGTGCATTGATTTTGTTTGTATTTAATACTAAGTGTAAAACATTCAGTAAGTTTAGTGTTTAATTTCACTTTAATATTATTGAATATTTTAATAATTCAAATGCACTTAGGGATTTTGAACCCTTTTGCACTAAAAAAGTTGCTTGTAATATCAATTGTGCTCTTAATTTGTAAACGTTACAAATTATGAAAGATAGTAAACCCTTAATTTCTCTTGATCAAAGAAAGAGTGATAGCTGTAATTTCATGAAGCCTACTCAAAGTAGTAACTGGGTTTGAGGTCTTAGTTTGTTACAGTTAGTTTTTATTTTTGCAGCACACCTGGTACCCCCGGGGCGACCACTGTCACCTGTGCAGGAAGCTGCGTATGGCAACAAGCGACGTTGCCACTACCACCTTCTTTATCAAGGCTGTGGCTGGATTCGCTTCAAACACATTTATCAGTTTATAGCTTCTAATAATTAACTTTTTAAAGATGACGGTGATAAGTATAGTAATATGGCGCACGAATGGAAAAAGAACATCGTAGGTGTGATCATAACGATGTTCAATTGGGGGGGGGGGGGTGAGAAGTGGTAACACTGCTGCTCACGTTTTCGGAGGCTCTAGGAATTAATTTGTCCAATGAACTGACTGGTGGAGTTAACATATTGTTCGGTGTAGTGTTATGTTAGTCAAGAAGGAATGTTTAGTAATTCACCGGATAGTCTTCTAATAACTTAGGAATAGTGGGTGTCTTTAAGTGGTAGCAAGATTGTTGCCACCGACCTAGTCCTTGAGACTAGCCACATAAGTTCTCACTAGCAATTAAAAAAAAAAACTTGCAAGCTATTTATTTCTTTTGTAATTGATATTAGTTTGAATTTTGTAGAATTTGCAATTTTATTTGAAGTTCGTTGTACTTTTGTTATAGGGAATTCTGTAAACTGAGCCAAATGTTTATTTCTGGATATTTAGTGTCTTTTACCGTGTAGGGTTATCACAACACTACTCAAAATGCTTTATGGTAGATAGGGCGTCGACACAAGACAAACCCCTAGGCCTTTAGACTGTTATGTAATTAACTAGATTACATATGAACATGCATGCACTGGAAAACCTAGTGAGGAAGATAGCATTAATTCCTTGTTAAAAACAAGCCTAAATAAAGACGGTATAACCAATGTATCCTTTAAAATTTGTGTACCATTTTACATAAAGTATATAAATATGAATTAAAGGGATATAAATAAAGTCATGAGGATAACTAACAAAGAAATAATTCGAAATAATGGATAGAACTATGTTAGTAAGAATCTGTCAAGGACTGGGCCGCGGGGGCGTTGACCCCCGGAACACCCTCCAGATAGACTTCAGGTAGACGTGAGTGGAATTTTGAGATTATGAAATGCGTTACGAACAAGGTATAAAATGTGCCAAACTTTGCACGAGTTTGCCTTTTATGCAAATATTAATTTCATAGAAAATAAGCAGACTGCAGTGAAACAAATGGTTGAAGGCTGAAGGCACTGGACCATAGAAAATTGCTAAAGGCACTGAACCATGAGTTGAAGGCACAGCCGTAGAGGATGGATTTAAAATACTGGACCATAGATGGGTTGAAGGCCCAGGGTCATAGCTGGGTTGAAGGCCCAGGGTCATAGCTGGGTTGAAGGCCCAGGGTCATAGCTGGGTTGAAGGCCCAGGGCCATAGCTGGGTTGAAGGCCCAGGGCCATAGCTGGGTTGAAGGCCCAGGGCCATAGCTGGGTTGAAGGCCCAGGGCCATAGCTGGGTTGAAGGCCCAGGGCCATAGCTGGGTTGAAGGCCCAGGGCCATAGCTGGGTTGAAGGCCCAGGGCCATAGCTGGGTTGAAGGCCCAGGGCCATAGCTGGGTTGAAGGCCCAGGGCCATAGCTGGGTTGAAGGCCCAGGGCCATAGCTGGGTTGAAGGCCCAGGGCCATAGCTGGGTTGAAGGCCCAGGGCCATAGCTGGGTTGAAGGCCCAGGGCCATAGCTGGGTTGAAGGCCCAGGGCCATAGCTGGGTTGAAGGCCCAGGGCCATAGCTGGGTTGAAGGCCCAGGGCCATAGCTGGGTTGAAGGCCCAGGGCCATAGCGGGGTTGAAGGCCCAGGGCCCTAGCGGGGTTGAAGGCCCAGGGCCCTAGCGGGGTTGAAGGCCCAGGGCCCTAGCGGGGTTGAAGGCCCAGGGCCCTAGCGGGGTTGAAGGCCCAGGGCCCTAGCGGGGTTGAAGGCCCAGGGCCCTAGCGGGGTTGAAGGCCCAGGGCCCTAGCGGGGTTGAAGGCCCAGGGCCCTAGCGGGGTTGAAGGCCCAGGGCCCTAGCGGGGTTGAAGGCCCAGGGCCCTAGCGGGGTTGAAGGCCCAGGGCCCTAGCGGGGTTGAAGGCCCAGGGCCCTAGCGGGGTTGAAGGCCCAGGGCCCTAGCGGGGTTGAAGGCCCAGGGCCCTAGCGGGGTTGAAGGCCCAGGGCCCTAGCGGGGTTGAAGGCCCAGGGCCCTAGCGGGGTTGAAGGCCCAGGGCCCTAGCGGGTTGAAGGCCCAGGGCCCTAGCGGGGTTGAAGGCCCAGGGCCCTAGCGGGGTTGAAGGCCCAGGGCCCTAGCGGGGTTGAAGGCCCAGGGCCCTAGCGGGGTTGAAGGCCCTAGAACATTGATTGAGGGCACTGGGCTATAGAAGATGGGCTGAAGGTACTGAACCACAGATTGGGTTAAAGGTACAACCAGAGATGATGAGTTGAAGGCACTGAACTATCGCGATGGAAAAAAAAAACCAATAGATCATTGATCCATACTAGAATTACGGGGCAATGACTACATGTAGATTTCTGAAGTCATTGCTTCTCGCGGCCATAGGGACACAGAACAAAGTAACTAACGAGTCTTCATAGGGACTACGTTTAGCACTCGAAGTATAAATATAAACCAAGGTCTGTGACCCATGGTTAGGTAATTTGTATTTGCCTAAGTGCTCCATTTATATATTTATGTAACTTACAATAATTTTAAGCTGCCGTTCGTCGAATTATATTTGTGTTTTGGAAAATTTGTAAATGTGCAAATGGGTAAGAGACGTGTAAAGGAAATAAGTCTTTTTTTATGCTAACAGTTTCGCGTGGTGTTGCGCCTTTTCAAGTCCTGCCCCCAGGGGATACCGTACCCTCCCTTATTTATCATACACGTGCACGCTCAAAAAAACATATGAGTGACCCCAACTCCTATTAATGATATTGAGGGGTAAGTTACGTATTAGAGAAAGAATGTTTATAGGTGCATGTAATTAGATTTGGGGTGATTTCACGTATTTGACAGGGTTTATGTTTTTTCTTGGGAGGGAAGAGTTAGTGGGTGGTTGTGTTGGATTTCATTAAACGTTAAACCCATTTGGGTCATTGATCACAAGTCGGCTTGATCCTCAACTATTACTATTACGCAAATTACAGCTAGGTCTCTTGACTCGTTTAGACTGTTGGAATGGTGTGTGTGGAGAAGAATGTTGAAAGTTGGTAAAGCAGCAAGGATATGGAAGTAACACTGATAATGAAAGCAGGTTAGGATATACGGTATTGTAATTTTGGAATATTAAATGCATGTCTGAAAGAAAGAAAGGTTTTCTAGGATTGGCAGAGAGCATGCATACCACTATAAGAACGAGGAAAAGAGAATTTGAATAATAGGGGAAAAAGTCTGTTCTTTATACTGGGTCAGGTCATCTCCAGGATTATTATTTAAAAGAGTTTTAGAACAAAGTTTAATCACACAAGAACATGATATATTTAGTAATACTACATAATATGATACATTGCTTTATTGCAAAGGACAAGGAGCTGTTTATTTCATTTATGGATTTAATTAAAAGGCAGAGCAATGTGGCTGGCATTCCAAATGTCTTGTCATAGGTGGTATGTTGTTAAGAGCTGGTGTTCTAATATAAGAGACTGACGTTCAGGTTAGGATAAGTAGGCAAGAAGGATTGTATTTTCTAGTAAGTGGCTCTGACTGGGATGTGTGTGGGGGGGTGCATAATAAAGCTATCAAACTGTTTTGAGATGAAGTTGCATAAAGATATATGTTGGAGAGGTATGAACATAAAAGATAAATGATATACTGAGAGTTGTCACATTTTCTCTGCTGATGACACTGCATTTGAGAGATACTGAAGATAGGTTGCTATAGTTAGTAGAATAATTTGTGAGGGTGCCAAACAAAGTACAGTTGTTAAAAGTAAACTCCTAAAAAAACAAGGTGATAATTAGTAGTAGCCAGTGAAAGATTGAAGAGCATAGACTAGTGTACAGTGTACCTATTTAGACACTGTTAGGGAGTGAATGTGTTGATAGTATATGCAAAATAATGTGATTCATAGATTCAAGAAAGAAGGTAGCTGGATTGTTGGTGTCTGTGAAGGCAAAAAAGATAAGTGTTATCAGAGTATAGTAGTGCTAACATTGTATGAGGGGTGAATAATGATCTTCGAATGATGCAGCAAGGTTGCTGAAAGCATTGCATATGGTATGGTTTGAGATCAGAGTGTAGTGTGTAAATACAGTATTATGCAGAGAAATACAGTACGAGCATAAGGGAAGTTAATGGATTCATTATGTAAAGACATGTAGCAAAATAATGAAGGGTTTCCAAATGAATGTATAAATTTAGAATATATGAAAGCTGATATAGGGGATGTCCCAGTAAGGGTTGTAAAGAGTGTGTGGAGGAGGAGCAAAAGGCACAATACCGTGATTGGAACAATACACAAATATCCTGCACATAGGAGAGAGGAGCTTACTACGATGTTTTGGACCTGTGACTTTGTAAGTGGTCCAAGTCGGACCGAAACGTCGTCATAAGCTCCTTTCCCCCATGAGCGGGTTATTTGTTTTATGTGGAGGTTTTGAGGGGCCTGGACATCCAGCAGACATGAGTGTTAGATCTGAGTAAATTCTATTAGTTTTTGGGGATTTGATGTGCTGTGGAGTGTGAAATGTAGTTATATTATGCTGGGAGTCAAGGAAATGGTTATGCTAGACTTTATTCTGGAGGTAGGATACAGTACAGTGGCGGTGCTTTGAAGAATGGGAGGGGATGTTGCAGTTTGGTGAATTCTTTTAAATTATGGTGTCTATTCACTTCTGGAAAAGTGTTTCTGATTCGATGTATTTTTCTTGGGGGGAAGGGGTAGTTTTCCTGACAGAAGTGCATTTTGGAGATTAGAAGAAATTGCAAAAATTGTCTTGGGAATGATCTACTAAATATTAGTTATTGGAGAATGGATGTGGGGGTTGATGGGTCAGTGAAATATAAGGTGAATCACAGAAAGTATAAGAGTATATAGCAGGAGTGTTGAGGAATCTTTGGAAAGGAAGAAGTTTGTCAATGAAATTAAAGTGTAATGCATTGGACTGCAGATGTGTTGTCAGTGCATTTGTATGGATTGAGGCAAGGGTTTTTAATGTTTGAGTGAGGAGGCTGAAGTGCAATGGAAGTGTCATATTGAAGATTAAAGTCTCATTATGTGAATGTTATGCAGAGGATATAGTGTGAAGAGAATAGGACAATGTGATGTAAAAGAAATAGTTCAAAGACTAGAAAAGGGGTTCAGATAACTCAGTTATTTGTAAGGGATGGGCAACTTAGTTTATAAATCCAAGGAAGAAATTTTTTTTTTTTAAATTTCCTAGAAGGGAGAGAGGCTTTTAGAAATTTAAGCATTCAGACACAGACACTTTTTAAAATAATTCCTGAAAATTGTTTATTAATGGCATGATGAGACCCTTGTGGGTTTAGCATTTAGTTATGATAATAATAATGGCATGATGAATTTAAGAAGCTTGTGTACATAGATTCTATAAACAGTTTATCCAATGAGACCTACTGATCAGTAATATTTTTTTAATACTGAGTAGTAAATGTTTTCTGAAGTGTGCTGTGCAGAGATGCTCCTAATGGGTTGATGAAGAAAGTGTTAAATTTATTGTATTCACCTAGTATCTATCAGTTTGAAGGTTATACAGTGGTACCTCGAGTTACGATATTTTTTCGTTCGAGAATGCTGTTCAAGTGCCATTACCAAACGAATTTATCCCCATAAGGAATAATGTAAAATAGACTAGTCCTTTTACACCCCCAAAAATATACTTACAAAAGCATTTAAAAAAATAAACTTACATAAAAGGGCGATTTTGGGGACCATCGTAACTCGAGGTACCACTGTATATATCATAGTTTATGTAGGTATTGCAGTATAGATGATTTTTATGGGTTTCAACATTTGATTACACACATTAATAAGGTAGGAAATTTACAGAAGTTGCATGGTTGATTTGATAACTGTGCCTGTTTGTACCTTCATGTCAGAATTATGCTCAAGGTTTCTATAATCAGTTTATTTTCAGTTGGTTATAACCATTACAGTGAAACACATTTAATGGACTAATGGGGAGAGGGAATGTCTGTCGCTTATGTTAAATCTGAATGATGAGATTTTTCGTTATTTTAAAAATAATGTACAGTTCTCGATTTAACTGACTTTGTCCATTAAATCCAAAACCAATTTACCCAGCAGATTGTAATAATAATAATAATAATAATGAGCAATTCCAGGTTTAACATGCTTTCAGTTAAATCCAGAATAAAATTACCTGGCAAATGGTCATTTCTGGATTTAACACCTGTAATTATGTACTTTTTTCTAGACATTGTCTGGCCACAGATTTTGTCCATTATTCAGAAATCCATTAAATTGGGGTCTGTTAAATCAGGTTTTACTGTACATCCTCCTTGTATCTAATTTTAATGTTCCACTACTAGAATTTTTATTTTTTTTGGTTTCCATGACTTTCTCAGTTTGCCACTTGTCTGTTGAAGGGGCTAGGAAAGCATCATCTATATTTTTGTATCTATTTATAACCTTGTATCTAGTTTGGTTTTATTCTTTCATGTCCTTTTATAATGTTAATGTGTAGTTAGTTTCTGCTGTCTTCATATCAGTCAACAAAGGCCTCGTGTTATCGGCGTTGCGTTGTTCAGTAAATTGTTTTTAAAGCTTTGGAAGTTGCTTTCAACTGTTATTTAAATTTCTTTTATCTTCAAAGGTATTTTTAAGTTGGGGAACACCACACTCCCATTGTTCTAATTTTGGCCTAATATATATATATGACCAGCTTTTAAGCATTTCCCCATCCATAGAGTATTTGAGGTATGTTTTATAGTTTGCCAGTGTATTATGAGAAATATTCTGTTGATATATCCTTCCTTTTGTTGATAATGCTTGCTAGATATCTCTGATGCTTGTAATATTTTTGTCCCACAGTTGGGATTCTCCATATGATTTATGGCTTTTTCCCATTTCCATTAGTGCATGGCGTGTTATGTACATTAAATTTCATCCTCTGTCATTTTATTTTTAATTTACCAAGACATCTAGTAGGATTTCACAGTTTTTCATAGTGATCTTTGCATCAGTTAGATCTGTCACTTAATAATAATGTAGTGCTTTATTCCAATTTTTCTCTTGGCACTTAATATTTTAGCAGCATAATTTATTCCCAAAAGAAGTGTAGCTATGTAGCTACTGTGGCTCTTTCCAAGTGGGTTTAGTTTGTCGAAAAGTTTTTCCTTTTTTCTAGTAAGAACTAGGTTTAATATTGATGTACTGCCTTCTCTTGCTACTCTCTTCATCATGCTGGGGTATAAAAATGTTATTAGGACATCATCTGATCATTTATCATTACAACCTCATAATAAGCACTTCCTCTATTTCTAGTTGCAATCCCTTAATAGCAATAACTTGCCTTTTTTTTCATTGTCACTTTGCTTTACTATTTTCCTTTATAGTTAAACAAGGCATTCATTGTTTATTTTTTCACGATATTTTTCTCCCGTGTATTAAACAGTGTGTTGTATGCATTTACTTTTAAGAGAATATTTTTGTTCTGGATTTGTGCCACATTTTTGCAAAGGTACTTGCTTGGTTGCATGAATAAGGTTAAAGCACTTGATCTCCATTGTCCGATAATTTCTGCTCTTGAAACTATGCTGTACTGGATAGCATTCCCCCCTCCCCCCCACACTTTTGTTTTTTTCATACCACTTTTCAGCACCCTTGAGACTGAAAACGTACTAGTGTAAAATGTTCCTATGGCTCATTTGCATCTTTAGCTACCTACCTGTGTTCCCTGACTGCTCACATCTCAAACAGCCTATTCCTATCCACTCTCTCATACTCATAGTATATCATGGTCAGGTTTTCTCCCTGGTTCTTCTTTTTCTGGTGTTAGGCTGAGTTCCTTAATTCTCTGATTTCTGCTATGTATGCCATTGTAAACCATTGATTACTCTTATTTTCTTTATGCCTGGTTATATGCAGGCTCCATAAATGTGCACCTGCATTGTGCACAAAATTCTAAATGATTCCTTGCTCAGATTCCTAAAAGTTCTTGGGTTAGCTAACTTTATAGATGACGAAGTTATAAGTTGTATGTTTGGTGCAGTGCTTACTCCAGATTTTTTCTATGCACTTTCTCCCCTAAGTTGTACAGTATTGTATCTGATCTTTCTCCTATTTTCACCCTGTGGTTTAGTGCTTCTATTTGATTATAATAATAATAATCTCCTATTTTCATTGCACTTATCAGGATTGTAATAAAGTAACCACCTTCCTACTACCTCTGCAGCTGTTTCTTCTTTGAACCCTTCGTGTTATTTGTAGTCTCTATTGCAGAGGTTATTCATCTCATTAATACTCTGTAGACTACATCTTTTCTAAGTGGTGCTCTCTGGCTCTGGCTCTCGCTCAACGCTTCCTTCCTGATATCTCTCAGTGAAAAATCACTTAAGTTATATTGCATTTGTGTACATATCTAGCTGTATTTCCAGAAGTTGATTCATAACTCTGGCCTGCCTCTAAACTCTTGTCAACTGACTTTACTGATTCCTAGTCTCCAGAACGTGATCATTTCTACTCCTGAAACTTCAGAGTTTGCCTCCCACTTCTTCCTGTACTGCCTTAATTTACCAACCTAATACTATGGGTTATCTTCATCCTTAGCTGCCATCTGTGTTCCTTGGCACCCTAACCTTTTGTACTATGGGCATTGCAGAGGATCCTTTAAGTGGTGGTGATTTGTTACACTTGATTGTTTCAAGTTTACCACTAAGGTGGTTTAATTTGTACCAATTTAGTGTAGTGGCTACTTCCCTTCTTCCTATGCCCCTTTCCTCTACTTGTAGTAACTTTTTGTTAATGTCTCACAGACATAATGGGAAAGATGCAGTTTCTTGTTAGCACTCAAATATTGTTCTGTGATAAATGCTAGAAAAAATGTATATGCAACATAGCAGCTCTTCCCTGCACCTGCATGTTCACAACTGCTGTTCCCACAATTATTGTAACATTAGTAGTAACACTCAGGAAGCCTATCCAAATTGTCTGAGCACTGCAGCAAATCTGCCAGAACATGCTTTCGCATATTTCATTTCTGGTCTGATACCAAAAATGGGCACCACCAATTCTCGCCTGGCATGCGATACAATAATCTTGAAACAGATTGCAGTTACTCTTGATATTTGATATTTTCAAGCGAGGCTGTTGTAACCATCTTGCTTACAAATATAGACATTGGTCAAGAGATCATGTATCTGATTTCTCAGTACGGCTCTGAACGTTATGAGGCGATGCTTGCATGAAAGACTATTGGCATTCACTTGTGTAGTAGAACGGTGTAACCTCCAAGATCCACTGCTACTTGAGAGAGGCATTATTGTCTGTTCAAGCCTGTAGGTGGTCTCTTAAAAGCTATTTGAGGCTTGTTTACAGCACTGGCCAAATTAAAGTCATTGAAAGTTACAGCTTAAAAAAGCCGGGTCACTTATATGCATGATGTATGCCATTGTAAACCATTGATTACTCTTATTTTCTTTATGCCTGGTTATATGCAGGCTCCATAAATGTGCACCTGCATTGTGCACAAAATTCTAAATGATTCCTTGCTCAGATTCCTAAAAGTTCTTGGGTTAGCTAACTTTATAGATGACGAAGTTATAAGTTGTATGTTTGGTGCAGTGCTTACTCCAGATTTTTTCTATGCACTTTCTCCCCTAAGTTGTACAGTATTGTATCTGATCTTTCTCCTATTTTCACCCTGTGGTTTAGTGCTTCTATTTGATTATAATAATAATAATCTCCTATTTTCATTGCACTTATCAGGATTGTAATAAAGTAACCACCTTCCTACTACCTCTGCAGCTGTTTCTTCTTTGAACCCTTCGTGTTATTTGTAGTCTCTATTGCAGAGGTTATTCATCTCATTAATACTCTGTAGACTACATCTTTTCTAAGTGGTGCTCTCTGGCTCTGGCTCTCGCTCAACGCTTCCTTCCTGATATCTCTCAGTGAAAAATCACTTAAGTTATATTGCATTTGTGTACATATCTAGCTGTATTTCCAGAAGTTGATTCATAACTCTGGCCTGCCTCTAAACTCTTGTCAACTGACTTTACTGATTCCTAGTCTCCAGAACGTGATCATTTCTACTCCTGAAACTTCAGAGTTTGCCTCCCACTTCTTCCTGTACTGCCTTAATTTACCAACCTAATACTATGGGTTATCTTCATCCTTAGCTGCCATCTGTGTTCCTTGGCACCCTAACCTTTTGTACTATGGGCATTGCAGAGGATCCTTTAAGTGGTGGTGATTTGTTACACTTGATTGTTTCAAGTTTACCACTAAGGTGGTTTAATTTGTACCAATTTAGTGTAGTGGCTACTTCCCTTCTTCCTATGCCCCTTTCCTCTACTTGTAGTAACTTTTTGTTAATGTCTCACAGACATAATGGGAAAGATGCAGTTTCTTGTTAGCACTCAAATATTGTTCTGTGATAAATGCTAGAAAAAATGTATATGCAACATAGCAGCTCTTCCCTGCACCTGCATGTTCACAACTGCTGTTCCCACAATTATTGTAACATTAGTAGTAACACTCAGGAAGCCTATCCAAATTGTCTGAGCACTGCAGCAAATCTGCCAGAACATGCTTTCGCATATTTCATTTCTGGTCTGATACCAAAAATGGGCACCACCAATTCTCGCCTGGCATGCGATACAATAATCTTGAAACAGATTGCAGTTACTCTTGATATTTGATATTTTCAAGCGAGGCTGTTGTAACCATCTTGCTTACAAATATAGACATTGGTCAAGAGATCATGTATCTGATTTCTCAGTACGGCTCTGAACGTTATGAGGCGATGCTTGCATGAAAGACTATTGGCATTCACTTGTGTAGTAGAACGGTGTAACCTCCAAGATCCACTGCTACTTGAGAGAGGCATTATTGTCTGTTCAAGCCTGTAGGTGGTCTCTTAAAAGCTATTTGAGGCTTGTTTACAGCACTGGCCAAATTAAAGTCATTGAAAGTTACAGCTTAAAAAAGCCGGGTCACTTATATGCATGGAGACCCATCGTGAGTAATTTGTATGGTTGATTGTAAAGATCCCATGAAACCATGGTATGATTGTATCTACGATTGCACAATGTAGAAAAATACCATTAGAAACCGTGAGAAATAATGATGGCTTTAATTTTAAGATTTTCTGAAGTGAAATTAATCACTGAAGCTCTGTAACATGAAATTCACCTTATAATGATACTGAGAAGAGCACAAGTTTTGAGTGAATTTTTGCAACGTAAATAACATAATTGACAGCTTGTGATAATGTAAATGCTGTTTTGAATTTTTAAAATTATTTCCTTGAACTGCTTAAATAAGATAATGCTATTGTTTTGCACGTTATATATACCGAAGATAAAGCAGAAAAAACTAACCAGATAATCCCTTGTGTATCTGGTGAATAAAAACGGATAATGCATATTATATAAATTTGTAAATGGCAACCTCGTATATATGTTGAAAAATAATTTTGTGCCAGTGTGTGCATATGCAGGTCATATTTGCACCATAGGTGATAGCCGTGCAAATTTGAACGCTTCAAAGCGCGCGCAATCACCGCGTTGCCAGATGTGGCACGGCCCGTTATTTTATTTGTTTGTGATTTGAGTTTTATATATAGAACCTACACTAGCTTAAAGTAAGATTTGTAAGTGCAGTGAGCTCTCAGAATATGTAATTGGTAATCGCTAAGAAAATGATCTCCCTTGGCTCTAATCTGAGTGTCATTCATTACCTCAGGCGCTCTATGACTCCCTACGGGTTTAGCGCTCCATATAACTTGTTTATTTTTATTATTCTAGAATACCATAAATGAAAGCATTAGAGCCTCATGACGTTTGGCCCATTGTCAAGTAGTCATTTCTTGATGAATTGTACCAACCACGGTTTCATGCTGGCATAAAAGGGCACAATTCCTCAGCACTTAATGAAGCCCCATGTATTGATTGTGAGGAAAATGCTATAAAACTTAACTAATATCTTTACCCTTAAAGAATACCATAAATGGAACAATACACAAATAGGAGATTTGAAACTTATGACGGTTTTGGTCCGACTTTGACTGGCTTAGCCTACCAGTCCCGTGGCCTGGTAGGCTAATCCCTCGCATCACACGTTGAGGGTCCGTTCCGTGGTTCGATTCCCGGCAAGGATGGAAGCATGGGGGCGCGTTTCCTTACGCCTGTTGTCCCTGTTCACCCATCAGTAAAATAGGGTGTTAGTGGTCTGGTGGGAGTCGCGTCCTTTGACAAAATTGACCTAATTTGCGGGAATTGTTCTGCATAACAAGGGGCTTTCTATATAGTAGTATGTCATTGATGTCAACTAGATCCGTATACCTTGTACGTGTACTTTTAGAAATAAAGATATTATTATAACCGAAGCGTTGTCGTAAGTTCGTCTCCTGTGTTGCGGATTATATATTTATTTGTGTATCTACCCTTATATCCCCTCCCCTCCCATCCCCCTTCCGCTGAGTCAGTCTCCTAGCTCAGGCTAACAGATAAACATTGTGACATCCTCTTTAGTTGTGCCGCCTGAGCGACTAGTTTATTGTGTACCCCATGATGGTCATCCTGCGAGTGTGGTTGCACGGCGAAAAACAACAGGATTATAGGTCACAGTGAGTCCTTATCAGGCCCCACCAGGGGCCTACTGCAGTGTTGGCCTACTTGATGAATACAATATGAAGTTAGTCAAAAGAATTTAAGTGTCTTATTTATCACTACAACACTAGGCATTATAGGGTTGTGGTCCGTTTAGTAGACATAAAATGTTTAAGTTAAGATTTCAGATATTTTATAATGGACAATGAAGTGCTTTGCCATATCCTGCCAAGTTTGCATAGAGGTGTTTAAGGTTGGATGTTTGGACACATAAGATATAATGCTCTGGTATATGGCCCTGTCTGTCCATACACTGCATTTTGTCATTAACATCTCACAACCCGTATTGCCAGAAATACATAATTATAGCTTAGCCTTAGTCTAGTAACATAATTTTTCAGTACTAACCTGGTTACTTTTTCCCCTAGATATGCTTGATTTTATAGACAATTGATCTGCTAGTTCCTATTTGTACTGTTCTATTTTCATCAAACTCTTTTGCTAATTCTTTCCTGACTTTTGTTTTTTTTAATTTGAGTAACCGAAATTATATTGGACATTCTCCTTATTTAATGTTTGTTTCTGTTAGTTTGCTCCTGGAGGGTTATGTGAAGGGAAACCCACAAAAGCTTGACTGTAATTCTCGTATTTTGTGTATATCTGTGACTAGCTTCATACACGAGCATGTTACATTCAGGTCTCAGGTTATTCAGAGCAAGTAATGGAGAGTCGTTTACTTACTGAGGTCGTAGTTTCCACAAGCTTAAGAGCAGCAAGAGGTCAGTTTGTAAGATGGAAGCTCAGTCATTAATTATAATACACGTCTGTATTATAGTATCATTAGTGTGGTTTACAACAGCAGCACTTCACTTCCACTGTCAGTGTTTAGGGAGCCATAGGCGTAGTCTTTGATTTTTTTTTTTGTCCTAAGGTCGTGTCTTCCAGAGCACTTGAGTTCAGAAAGTAATCGAAGATGATTGTGCAAGATTAGTGTATTGGGAGGATAATATCCTCTGTGATGGAAGATTCCAGCCCTCGCCCTGCTCTTTTTGTTGTTTCCCTTACCCCAGTCTCCCCTTCCTCCACTCTTTCTTCCCTACCTCCCTCTTCCATACCTCTCCCTCTCTTTTTACTTTCCCTCTATTTTCCTTTCCTCTGGTTTCTTAGCCTTCTCTCCTATCCCCATCTCCCATTTCCAACATTCTAGATTTTGCAATGTGTGTTGGGGGGGGAGGGGGTGCACGGCGGCCCTGTCTCAGACCTGGCTCCCAGTTGCTGCTGACTGCCGCCCAACATATTAAGCACAGCCCAGCGTATCAGCGTATTAAGGAACCTATCAAGTTTCCTCATGAAGACAGAGGTTTGCTGACGATTTCTTTATGCATAGCGGAAGGCTGTTGAAAAATCTAGAACCCTTACAGGTATTGTTACTGTACCCATCGTTTCCCCTGCTTTTTGTTAGAGGTATTTTGCAAGTTTGTCAAGCGTCTTGCTTTAATAGGGAGTGAATCTAGTATGCATGTTTAGGATCAGTCCTTCCAGAATTTTCCACATATTATGAAGTCCGTATATTTCTTGTCTGTTTCAGGGAGTACACTTCAGTGGATTTTAAGCGTTGTTGGTAGTTTAATTACTGAATTTATATGGGAAGTGAAGGCTCTATGTTCTCTAGTTATGTTTT
>WNWK01030487.1:0-23467 GCA_009830355.1 Cherax destructor
CCCCCCACCCCCAGTGACCCGGTGTTTTCATGTAACAACCACTACCACCCACAGTGTTCCCTGTAGTTGTTCAGTGAAAAAAACCCCCACCACCCCAGTGTTACAGGTAGTTTTTACAGTGTAACAAACTACCCCCTTTTTACAGGGTTGTTACATGTAACAACCACTACCCCCAAGTTTTCAGGTAGTTTTTACAGTGTAACAACCATCCCCCTACAGTGTTACAGGTAGTTTTTACAGTGTAAAAACCCCCCCAACCCCATTTACAGGTAGTTTTTACAGTGAAAAAACCCTTTCCACTCGATTATACAAACACTTCGAACAAAAAAACCCTTTAATTTAAAACGTCGTTTCGCACGGGGGTGGCCAAAAAAAAAATACACCTTTCCCTTTGGAAAAAGGATCATTACCTTCCCGACAGATGCCAGATCAACCAGGCCGGGGGGCCCGCAGAGCCCCGGGGGGGCCCCAAAACCAACCCCAGTTAAACAAGCACTCTTTTAGAAAATCTGATAAAAAAACATGGTACAAGGGGAAAAAATTCGTCGAAGCTGCTTTTCAGGTTTTAGAAGTCTATCAAGATATCTCCCAAAAATTTTCACCGCTTTTAATTTTACAACTTCACAAAAATTTTTTTGCAATCCCGATATTTTTTTTTTTATAAGGAGGGTTGGGAAAAAAGGGGTTATACAACGGCAGGTCAGGCTGGGGGGGATACAACGGTAGGTCAGGCTGGGATTATCAACGGCAAAAGGGGGGGCTGGGATTATACAACGGGAGGTCAGGCGGGGTTATACAACGGCAGGTCAGGCTGGGATTATACAACGGCCCCCTCAGGCTGGGATTATACAACGGGGGTCAGGCTGGGATTATAAAAACGGAGGGCAGGCTGGGATTATACAACGGTAGGTCACCGGGATTATACAACGGTAGGTCAGGTTGGGGTTATACAACGGCAGGTCCCCCCTGGGGTTATACAACGGCAGGCAGGGTGGGATTATACAACGGCAGGTCAGGCCGGGATTATCAACGGCAGGTCAGGCTGGGATTATACAACCCGGAGGGCAGGCTGGGATTTCCCACAGGTCAGGCTGGGATTTGGCAGGTCAGGCTGGGATTATACAACGGCAGGTCAGGCTGGGATTATACAACGGCCCCCTCAGGCGGGGGGGATACAACGACAGGTCAGGCTGGTATTATACAACGACAGGTCAGGCTGGGATTATACGTCTGGTCAGGCTGGGATTATACAACGTCAGGTCAGGCTGGGATTATACAACGGCAGGTCAGGCTGGGATTATACAACGGCCCCCTCAGGCTGGGATTATACAACGACGGGGGGGGGTGGGATTATACAACGGCAGGTCAGGCTGGGATTTTTATAACGACAGGTCAGGCTGGGGTTATACAACGTCTGGTCAGGCTGGGATTATAACAACGGAGGGCGGCTGGGATTATACAACGTCTGGTCAGGCCGGAAAAATTTTACAACGACAGGTCAGGCTGGGATTATACAACGGGGGAGGTCAGGCTGGGATTATACAACGACAGGTCAGGCTGGTTTTTACAACGACAGGAAGGGGGATTATTTCGTCTGGTCAGGGGTGGGATTATACAACGTCAGGTCAGGCTGGGATTATACAACGGCCCCCTCAGGCTGGGATTAACAAGGATCAGGCTGGGATTATCAACGGCAGGTCAGGCGGGATTATACAACGGCAGGTCAGGCTGGGGGTTATACAACGGCCGGGCGGGGGATTATACAACGGCGGGGCCCCCCTGGGATTATATAACGACAGGTCAGGCTGGGATTATACAAAAGTCTGGTCAGGCTGGGGGGGATACAACGGCAGGTCAGGTTGGGGTTATACAACGGCCGGGGGGGGGTTGGGGTTATACAACCCCGGGAGGTCAGGCTGGGGGGGATACAACGGCAGGTCAGGCTGGGATTATAAAACGGCGGTCCCCCCTGGGATTATATAACAAGGTCAGGCTGGGATTATACAACGTCTGGTCAGGCTGGGATTATACAAAAGGCAGGTCAGGCTGGGATTAACCCCGGCAGGTCAGGGTGGGGTTATAACAACGGTAGGTCATTTGGGGTTATACAACGGGAGGTCAGGCTGGGATTATAAACGGGGGGTCAGGTTTGGGGTTATCAACGGCAGGTCATTGGGGTTATCAAAAGACAGGTCAGGCTGGGATTATGGGGGGGTCCCCCCTGGGATTATACAACGGCAGGTCAGGCTGGGATTATTAACGACAGGTCAGGCTGGGATTATACAACGGCAGGTCAGGCTGGGATTATACAACGGCAGGTCAGGCTGGGATTATATCGACAGGTCAGGCTGGGATTATACAACGGCAGGTCGGGTGGGATTATACAACGGTGGTCAGGCTGGGATTATAAAAACGGCAGGTCAGGCTGGGATTATACAACGGCAGGTCGGGGCGGGGGGTTATACAACGGCAGGTCGGGGCTGGGATTATACAACGACAGGTCAGGGGGGGATTATACAACGACAGGTCAGGCTGGGATTATAGAAGCAAATGATTTGTTTTTTTAAATGTAATACAGGTGACAAAATTGGCTTGGAACCCAAAAAAACACAAATACCGTGGCTGGAACACCTCACAAACACACAAAGTGGCGGGAAACCTCACAAACACACAAATACCGTGGCGGGAAAACCCCCACAAACAATACCGTGGCTGGAACCTCACAAACACACAATACCGTGGTTGGAACCCCCACAAACACACAATACCGTGGCGGAACACCTCCAAAAACACAATACCGTGGCTGGAACACCTCACAAACAATACCGTGGCTGGAACCTCACAAACAAAAACCGGGGCGGGAACCCCCCCCCAAACTTTGGTGGCGGGAACCCCTCACAAACAATACCGTGGCTGGAACACCTCACAAACAATACCGGGGTGGAAAAAATTGCTAGCTTTCAAAAGGGGGCTGGAATAAATCACAAGCACATGGGTCACAATACCGTGGCTGAAACAAATTGAAACAATTCCACAAATTAGAAAAGAATAAAAGTGCATAGCTTTTAGGGCAAAAACGATTTGGTGATGGTGAAGCGCCCAGAACTTCCCACTGGCCCGGTTTTGCGGACTTTTTTTTAAATTTGCGGAAATAATAAAGAATCAGGGGGGGGGGGGAATAAAGTCGTCTTTAATATTTATAAAAAACTTTTTTTTTGTCCGGAGATGACCCTTTGTTGAATACTATTTTTGGGAGTATTTTTTAGTAAATGTGTTTGTCTTTTTGAAAAAGTAGGCCATTGGGGGGGAACTATGGGTGATTTAAAAAATTTTTTAAAATTTTAGGTACAATGGGTGTTAAGACACATGTGCAACATTTGGGATTTTTTTATTGTTAAAATCGTTTCCCTTTTTGGGGAGGTTCCCCCAAATACAGATGTAATTTAGTCCATCAACCTTGGAGAAAAGTATTTGAAGGATCAGTCCCTCAGCCTGGGGAAAAAAATTTTCCATGGTCTGGAAAAAATGAAATTTAAGCATGAGAATGGAGTCTTAAAGGCTTCATTCTCATGCGGGTGGTCGATTGGACCTGCCTAGCATAGGCCCGCTGCAGTAGTTCTCCTTTTTTCATTTCTTTTTTAAATTTTTTGTCATTTGTTGCCCCGAATCCCTTTTTTCACCCTTTTTTTCCCAAAGGGGTTTTTTCTGAGTTCCCTTTAATTTCCTTTCCCGGTCATTTCGTGATTTTCCCCCCTTCCTTCCCCCAGCCTGATTACCTGGGCCCACTGTTGCCTCCCCCGATGTGGTTGTGAAAAAACTTAGGGGCAAAATTTTTTTTTGCTATGTCATTCTCATAGTGCCATCATATGCACTTAGAGGTGTTTATCTCGGTATTTCCACCAGGGTTTCCCCCCCAAACGTTATATTTAAGCTCGAGATTCGTCGGTGGTGTAAAGGTACACAGCACAAGGAAGAGATGTAAAAAAAATATGGGAAGGGGTGCAACATGTCCCCGAAATGTGGATCGAACCACTCTTTTAAAAAAAAGCAGCACAGACTAGATAATAAAGACGGGTTTCCCCAAAACCAGCTGCGTTTTAAGTCACCAGGGAAAAAAAAAGACCCCAAAATTGGTTCCCTTGGGCAGAAAAAGGTTTCAACCCAGTGTAGAAGTCTTAAAAAGGAAACTGGACAAAATCTTCGCCAGGTGCCAGAGCAACCAGGCTGTGATGGTTATGGGGGGGGTGCAGGCCACCAGCAGCAACAATCTGGTTGACCGGGCCCCCCCCGGACAACCCCCGGCCCCCTGGCTGGGCTCCGGGGAGAAAAAATCCCCCGGGAAATCATAAAAAGGGGTTGGTTTTATTATTGGGGAAAATAAAATAAAAGGGGGGACTTGAGGAATCTCAAAAAAAGGGGGCATTCTTGGGGTTTTATACAACGTATGTCAGGGGCCATCTTATAGTACGCAGAGCCAATATGGAACCCAACACCCGAGGAAGCATAATAAAAAACGAGAAGCTGGGGGGAAATATCCCAAAAAACTAGTTTTCCCCCGTTAATTGTACTCTGATGCCAGGCTCCCCCTCTGGTTTGTGGATAAAGTACTTTTACTCTGGGTCCCGGGGGTTTTCAGGTTCGAATCCTCCCGGGACTGAGAGATAATGTTTGTAAAAATTTTGCCTGTATGCGAATTGTTAAGCATTCCCATAATACATTCCCTGGGGGGCTAGGTAGTAGGTTAGTGGGGGGAGGGTCGTATGTACGGAGGAGGGTCAATGAGAGCTATTGGTGGGTTAAATGTGGGGGGGGGGAGTGTACAATGAGAGCTAGGTGGTAGGTTAATGTGGGGGGAGGGTACAATGAGGCTAGGTAGTAGGGTTATGTGGGGGGGAGGGCCCGTATGTCGGGGGGGGTACAATAGAGGGTGGTAGGTTAATTGGAGGGGAGTGTACAATGAGGGGCTAGGTGGTAGGTTAATGTGGGGGGGGTACAATGAGAGCTAGGTAGTAGGTTAGTGTGGGGGGGAGGGTGTATGTACGGAGGGGGGGTACAATGAGAGCTAGGTGGGGGGTTAATGTGGGGGGGAGTGTACAATGAGAGCTAGGTGGTAGGTTAATGGGGGGGGGGGAGGGTACAATGAGGCTAGGTAGTAGGTTAGTGTGGGGGGGAGGGTCGAAACGGGGGGGGCAATGAGATCTAGGTGGTAGGTTAATGTGGAGGAGTGTACAATGAGAGCTAGGTGGTAGGTTAGTGTGGGGGGGGGAGGGTACAATGTGAGCTAGGTTGGTAGGGTAGTGGGAGGGTGAAGGGTCTTATGTACGGAGGGGGGGTACAATGAGAGCGGGGGTGGTGATTAGTGTGGTCACTGGTAGTGTTAAAACGAGCGGTGGGGGGAAGTGGTGATGACAGGTCGTGTAGTGTTATGGCAGCTCTGACACTTCATAATGGATGTGTAGGGTCGCAAAGGGTGTTCCTGGGTGTCTTCTGTCCTCCCCACACCCGCCCCAAATTATGGTCCTGTCATGTGTTGGGACTTTGTGTACTCACCTCCGCCTCTTAGGTAAGGGGTTTTGTCAGGAAATAGGACAAGTGTTTCCTGATGCGGGTCTTAGTCATATGATGACCCTCCAGGGAAGCTTTTGGTCATCTAACCGAGGCCTTCCGTTGGCTTACCATTCCTCCTCTTGAAAAATTAAAATAATCCTCCGCCTCTTGACTCCCCCCTCTACAGATTTATTTCCTCGTAGCCTCTGGGCCATGTCTCCTGCTCTTAAAACTGTGTATGGAGCTGCCCCCCACCATTTCCTCACCAAGATCTTTCCCCTTCCTGAGACAGAAGAAATATTTCCTGACATCCTTGTGACTAAATCTGTCTTAAACTCCAGTTGTTCTTCCCAGTACTTGTTTCTTCCCTCTCGTACTCCCCGCCCCCTTCCCCTCCATCAATTTTAAGTATTTTGTATATTGTTATCATGCCCCCCTGGTGCTCCTGTCCTCCAGAGTCGTTAGATTCAATTCCTTTGGCCTTTTCTTGTAGCTCTTACCCCTTAAATTATCCTTGATTGGTGGTGTACAGGTAGGGGCCCTGAATGACCTTCTTGTAGTAGATGGGGCGGCCCCTAAAAAACCCAAACCCCGCTTTCCCTCTCACCATCGGCAGCTAAGTTGCAATAACTTTTTTTTCACACTCGCTTGCCATGCGTATTGTGACAAATTTTTCTTCATATCTGGCGTGCGAGTATTTCACAAGTCATTACCATAAATCTGAGGGGGAAGCTATAGCTTGTGGGGAAAAGGGGTGACAATTTGACGCCTTCACCAGAAAAATTGTCACGGAAGCCGAGGGGGGGGAAGAGATGGTGTGTGCCTGAGTTGACCGTTAGTGTAGCCGTGTAGTAATGCTGCTGACGAGGGCCCAGTCACGCACCGAAAATAGAAGGAACCTCGGAAAAAGCTGGGGAAAAGATAGACAGAGATATAAAAACACGACGTACTTAATCCTCCACATAGCTGACATAGCATGATCCACTCCCCGACACCACGACCACCAGTGTGTATTTCCCTATCGAGAAGAGAAGCCAGGAACATAGCGAGCAACGAGATAAGACTCAATTAAATTCACATATACCTGAAGATACCTGGAGAGGGTTTCGGGGTCAACGCCCCCGCGGCCCGGTTTGAGACCAAGCCTCAAGAAGAAAATTAGATTTTGCCGCCGAAGTGGCTAGTATTTGTCCCCCCATATCCATCTTGTGGACAGTAGCTTAAGAACATAATACACTGCTTCTCCCTGCCTCCTCTGTCTCGACTGAAAAGCCTACTATGCAGGCGAAACGTTTCGAAATACAGATATCTAACTGTTGCCCCGTGTACTTATCAGCATAAAATACGCAGGAAGCCTAGGAACTAGGCTAAAAATGTTAACCAAAGTACATTTGTATATATATTTAAATTATATTTCATCTGTTACAAGCAGAATTTAGGATAAAAAAAAAAATGGCTCTGGCTGCCTCACTCTTTTGAGTTAGTGTGACTTTAAATGATCCAAATCGGCCCGAAACGTCGTCACAAGCCTCTCCTATATGTGCGGGTTATTTATGTACTTTTTAGGATAAAAAATTAGGCATGGTCACAAACCGGGCCCCCGGGGCGTTGACCCCAAAACCCTCTCCAGGTATACTACAGGTATACATGTGCAACATCTGGGTGTCTTTATTATAGACTTTTTGCCAATCAGTAGCTTTATTAATACAAATTTTTTTTGATAAAGCCACTGGATGGGCGAAACGTCTGCAGTAAAGATACCTGATGAAACACGTGTCAAATTTTTTTATCTTGTTGGTATTGTAGACCATTCATGTACAAATTTTAGAATATTTGCTGGAGCTTTTGGTCATCTGACCCCAGGCCTTCCCCCTGGCTTACCCCCCAACCCCTTTAAAAATTATGGTTTTTATAACCATTTGCTGTGTATATACAAAACTTTTACAGTATTCAACGAGGATAAATCAAAAAATTTTTTATTAAAACCCTTTAAAAAAATAGCACTTGCTGCAGGGCTGGCTAAGTCAAGATGGTGCAGTGGTGCCCCGGGAAACTGGGAACCCTGGAACGGGGATACACTAACCATACAGTGGTACTATGGTACAGTGATACCATGATGCAGTGGTACCACAATGATACCATGTTACAGTGGAACCACGGTGCAATGATATGATAGTGAAAGCATACATTGGTGCAATGCCATGATACAGTTGTTAAAGCACTAGCCTGCTAGTTGATTATATAAAAGTGTATATATATATATTTTTTTTTTTTTCAACAAGTCTAAGATATGGCTTTTTGGGGTGTGGAAAAATTTTAAATATACAGCTTCATCTATCCCTCCATCCATCTTTCCCCATAGTCCCCCCAGTCTTCAACTTTCTCTCCCAACTTTCTCTTCCACCTCCGCCGCTTCTTAATAAAACTTTAAAGGAACGTTGAATGGGCTTGACACCCAGTCATGTGTGGCCCCAGTAGTGGATGGTTCCCCCCAGGACCACCCTGGGTCGGGGGGGTTCCCTCTCCTGGCCTTCCCCCCCCCCCTGGGGTAGGAAGGGGGGGTTGATGGTCCTCTTCCCCTCTCATGGGGTAGGTTGGGGGGTTTCCCCCCAGAGGGATATAAAGCTAAAAAAGACCTCCGGCCCAGATGACCACCGGCAGCAATACAAGAAAAAAGCCCCAACGGCGGGTCAGCTGACAAAACCGCGTCGGGAAACACTTGTCCTGTTTCCTGACAAACCTTTTTATTGGCTGTCTTCAAGGGGCGAGCCCGGGGTCCCCAAAAAACAGTTCCTGATTAGACGGGCTGGGGGCATTGGACTACGGGAGGTGGGCAGGAACAGTTTGATTAACCAGGGGCTTGGTCTGGGACCGAGGTACGGGGGGGGGTGACCTCAGGAAGCGACTACAGGGACCGGTAACCTATAGATAGCCTTTGCGATATTGGTCTTAGTAGGGAGGGGGAGTACTGGCGGCTTCCCTTTGCGTGGGTTCGGGTGGGGGGGTAGGAGTTCTCTCCTGCTGGGGCTGGGGTGTTGAGGATAGTTGGGATGGGTTGTGGTGGTGGTAGTGTGGTGGGGAGGGGGTTTTGGTGGTGTGGTGGGAGGTGTTGTAGTGGTGGTTGGTGGGAGGTGATTTAGTGGTGGTGTGGTGGGAGGGGTTGTAGTGGTGGTGTGGTGGGAGGGGGTTTTGGGGGTGGTGTGGTGGGAGGTGTTGTAGTGGTGGTGTGGTGGGATGGGTTGTAGTGGTGGTGTGGTGGGAGGGGGGGGTGGTGGGAGGTGTTGTAATTTGGGGGTGTGGTGGGATGGGTTGTAGTGGTGGTGTGGTGGGAAGGGGTTGTAGTGGTGGTGTGGTGGGAGGTGTTGTAGTGGTGGTGTGGGGGGGATGGGTTGTAGTGGTGGGTGGGGGGTGGGAGGTGTTGTAGTGGTGGTGGGAGGGGGGTTTTAGTGGTGGTGGGAGGGGGTTTTGGGGGGTGGTGTGGTGGGGGGGTGTTGTAGTGGTGGTGTGGTGGGAGGGGTTGTAGTGGTGGTGGGGTGGGAGGGGTTGTGGGGGTGTGGTGGGAGGGGGTTTTAGTGGTGGTGTGGTGGGAGGTGTTGTAGTGGTGGTGTGGTGGTATGGGTTGTAGTGGTGTGGTGGGAGGTGTAGTGGTGGTGTGGTGGGAGGTGTTGTAGTGGTGGTGGGAGGGTTGTAGTGGTGGTGGGAGGGGGTTTTGGTGGTGGTGTGGGGGAAGGGGTTTTTAGTGGTGGGTGTGGTGGGAGGGGGTTTTAGTGGTGGTGTGGTGGGAGGTGTTGTAGTGGTGGTGTGGTGGGAGGGGTTGTGGTGGTGGTGTGGTGGGATGGGTTGTAGGGGGGTGTGGTGGGAGGGGGTTTTAGTGGTGGGTGGTGGGAGGGGGTTTTAGTGGTGGTGTGGTGGGAGGGGTTTTAGTGGTGGTGTGGTGGGAGGTGTTGTAGTGGTGGTGTGGTGGGAGGTGTTGTAGTGGTGGTGTGGTGGGAGGTGTTGTAGTGGTGGTGGGAGGGGGTTGTAGTGGTGGTGGGAGGGGTTGTAGTGGTGGTGGGAGGGGGTTTTGGTGGTGGGTGGTGGGAGGTGTTGTAGTGGTGGTGTGGTGGGAGGGGGTTTTAGTGGTGGTGTGGTGGGAGGTGTTGTAGTGGTGGTGTGGTGGGAGGGGGTTTTGGTGGTGGTGTGGTGGGATGGGTTGTTTGTGGTGTGGTGGGAGGGGGTTTTAGTGGTGGTGTGGTGGGAGGGGTTGTAGTGGTGGTGTGGTGGGAGGGGGTTTTAGTGGTGGTGTGGTGGGAGGTGTTGTAGTGGTGGTGTGGTGGGAGGTGTTGTAGTGGTGGTGTGGTGGGGGGGTGTTGTAGTGGTGGTGTGGTGGAGGGGGTTGTAGTGGTGGTGTGGTGGGATGGGTTGTAGTGGTGGTGTGGTGGGAGGTGTTGTATGGTGGTGGGAGGGTTGTAGTGGTGGTGGGAGGGGGTTTTTGGTGGTGGTGTGGTGGGAGGTGTTGTAGTGGTGGTTGGTGGGAGGGGGTTTTTTAGTTGGGTGGTGTGGTGGGGGGGGTTGTAGTGGTGGTGTGGTGGGAGGGGGTTTTAGTGGTGGTGTGGTGGGAGGTGTTGTAGTGGTGGGTGGTGGGATGGGTTGTAGTGGTGGGTGGTGGGATGGGTTGTAGTGGTGGTGGGAGGGGGTTTTAGTGGTGGTGGGAGGGGGGTTTTGGTGGTGGTGTGGTGGGAGGTGTTGTATTGGTGGTGTGGTGGGAGGGGTTTTAGTGGTGGTGTGGTGGGAGGGGGTTTTAGTGGTGGTGTGGTGGGAGGGGTTGTAGTGGTGGGTGGTGGGAGGGGGTTTTAGTGGTGGTGTGGTGGGAGGGGTTGTGGTGGTGTGGGAGGGGGGTATGATCAGCTGGCGTGGCCCGTGCGACCATCCCCAGACAAAGAAAAACCCGAGTGTGGGGGTTATCTCTCCTCCCCCACCCCTCCCACCCCCAATCCCCCTTCCACCCCTTCCCCCCTCCCCCCCACCACCCCCTTCATGACCAAACTGCAACTTTTACACTAAACAGGAGACCATGAGAACCTATTTTTTTACAGCCTACTGGACCATGCTAGGCTACCATTCTCACACTATTACAATTTTACTATTAAGACTAAGCCTTGATGGATGAGGTTAGGTAAGTTTTCTAAGGTTCTTTTGGAAAAAAAATATTAATTTCTGCATTAACATAAATAAAAAATATATACATATATCTTTAAACGTATGAAAAATTTTAGAAAGGACTTAATTTTAAATGATTTTTGCTAATTGACCATAAATAAAATATATATATAGCAAAACAACCAGGGGGGAGTTGAGTGATAGCTCTAGGCCTTTCGTTTACAATCAAACGTCATCAGGAGCTTGCAGTGTTGCAGAACAAAAAAAAACGATAAACGGAAGCCTAAACACCATTGCGGGTTTTTCTTTTCCTGTCTTTTTTTTTAATGGGGTTTTATTTCTGTAAAATTGCCATGAAATTTGGGTTTTTGAGGCCGCCCCAAAGGGGGGCGGTGCCCCCCCTGAGCCGTTATAACTGGGTGTCGGGAAAATAAAAAAAAAAGTCAGTTTTGGCCGGGGGAAAAAAGTCAGTTTTGGCCGGGGAAAAAGTCAGTTTTGGCCGGGGGGAAAAAGTCGGTTTTGGCCGGGAAAAAAAGAACCACGGGGAAAAAAAGTTTATATTTAGGTTAGGTTGGGTTTGTGATTTTTTTTCCTGGATCCATAACTGATAACTTGTCGTTCCCCAAGCGCTGTAGGGCCCTGGTTTAAATCCCAAGACTTACATGCACTTGCAACATACGTCACTGGCACCCGGCAGTGACCGGTGACTCGCAGGAGCGTTAAGAGCATGTATCTCAGTCGTATCGGAAATGGGTCTTTGGCCCTTTCGTCTCTGTCGTTAGTGATCGGTAGATCGAACCCCCACTACTACTAGTGTTTTAATGATGGGGCCCCACACACGGGGCCAGGAGCTACGATCGGCCCTACAACCACAGTTAAGAAGAGGTATGATAAAACTCGTGGGGCGGGGGGGAAAATGACCCCAGTAACGACCAATGAAGAGGCGGGGAAAGGGGCTATGATTCGACCCCCCGCAACCACAATTAGGTAAGTACACACCCTACATCCCGAATACACATGGTGGTTAACCTTCCCTCACATGCCGGCCCCCACTGTATTACAAGTGTGACTCAATAATTATGTACCTGTACGTCACTGACCTGTAAACACAAACTCCAAATACAACAAACACCCCATTTCTATTCTCTTTTGTAGGGAAAACCCGTGATGATTTCTGCTTTGTTTCACATTTGTGTTGTACTGCTGTAGGGACTGCTGTAGTGTACTGCTGTAGTGTACTGCTGTAGTGTACTGCTGTAGTGTACTGCTGTAGTGTACTGCTGTAGTGTACTGTTGTAGTGTATTTGTAATTACTGCTGTAGTGTACTGTTTTAGTGTACTGCTGTAGTGTCTGCTGTAGTGTACTGCTGTAATTTTACTGCTATAGTGTACTGCTGTTGGGGTACCTGTAGTGTACTGCTGTGGGGTACTGCTGTAGTGTACTGCTGTAGTGTACTGCTGTTTGTGTACTGCTGTAGTGTACTTTTTTGTACTGCTGTAGTGTACTGCTGTAGTGTACTGCTATAGTGTACTGCTGTAGTGTACTGCTGTAGTTTTACTGCTGTAGTGTACTGCTATAGTGTACTGCTGTAGTGTACTGTTAATTTTACTGCTATAAATGTCTGTTTTTAGTGTCTGCTGTAGTGTACTGCTGTAGGGGGTCTGCTGTAGTGTACTGATGTAGTGTACTGCTGTAGTGTCTTGAGTGTACTGCTGTAGTTTCTGCTGTAGTGTACTGCTGTAGTGTACTGCTTAGTGTCTGCTGTAGTGTCTGCTGTAGTGTACTGCTGTAATGTCTGTTAAATGTACTGCTGTAGTGTCTTCTGTAGTGTACTGCTGTAGTGTACTCTGTAGTGCTGCTGTAGTGTACTGCTGTAGTGTACTGCTGTAGTGTACTGCTGTAGTGTACTGCAATGGGGCTGCTGTAGTGTACTGCTATAGTGTACTGCTGTAGTGTACTGCTGTAGTGTACTGCTATAGTGTACTGCTATAGTGTACTGCTGTAGTGTACTGCTGTAGTGGACTGCTGTAATGTACTGCTGTAGTGTACTGCTGTAGTGTTTTGCTGTAGTGTACTGCTGTAGTGTACTGCTGTAGTGTACTGATGTAGTGTACTGCTGTAGTGTACTGCTGTAGTGTCTGCTTTTTAATTTTACTGCTGTAGTGTACTGCTGAGTGTACTGCTTTTAGTGTACTGCTGTAGTGTACTGCTGTAATTTTTACTGCTATAGTGTACTGCTATAGTGTACTGCTGTAGTGTACTGCTGTAGTGTACTGCTGTAGTGTACTGCTGTAGTGTACTGCTGTAGTGTACTGCTGTAGTGTACTGCTTAGTGTACCTTGTAGTGTACTGCTGTAGTGTACTGCTATAGTGTACTGCTGTAGTGTACTGCTGTAGTGTACTGCTGTAGTGTACTGCTGTAGTGTACTGCTGTAATTTTACTGCTGTAGTGTACTGCTGTAGTGTACTGCTGTAGTGACTGCTTGTTGGTGATGTGTAACACTGTCCACTGACACCATCATAACACTGCTTGTATGGTGATGTGTAACACTGACCACTGACACCATCATAAACACTGCTTGTATGGTGATTTTAACACTGTCCACTGACACCATCATAACACTGCTTGTATGGTGATGTGTAACACTGTCCCTGACACCATCATAACACTGCTTGTATGGTGATGTGTAACACTGTCCACTGACACCATCCCTTTTCACTGCTTGATGGGGGTGGTAACCCCCTTTCCCCTGACACCATCATCCCCTGTTTTTTAAAAGGTGGGGTGTAACACTGTCCCCTGACACCATCTTAACCCCCGCTTGTATGGGGGTTTTTGTAACCCCCGTCCACTGACACCATCAAAACACTGCTTGTATGGTGGGGGTGTAACCTGTCCATTTAAAACCATAAACACTGCTTGTATGGTGATGTTTTTCCTGTCCACAAAACCATCATTAACACTGCTTGTATGGTGATGTGTAACACTGTCCACTGACACCATCATAACACTGCTTGTATGGTGGTGTGTAACACTGTCCACTGACACCACCCCAAAACACTGTTGTATGGGTGGTGTGAAAACCCCTTCCACTGACACCATCATAACACTGCTTGTATGGTGATGTGTAACCCCTGTCCACTGACACCATCAAAAAACTGCTTGTATGGTGGTGTGTAACACTTCCACTAAACCCCCATCATAACACTGCTTGGGTGGTGGTAAAACCCCCGGGCCCCCCCTTTTTAACCCTTTCTTGTATGGTGGTGTGTAACACTTCCACTGACACCATCATAACACTGCTTGTATGGTGGTGTGAAACACTGTCCACTGACCCCCTTAACACTGCTTGTATGGTGATGTGAAACCCTGTCCACTGACACCACCTTTCCCACTGCTTGTATGGTGATGTGTAACACTGCCCACCACCAAAAAACCACTGCTTGTATGGTGGTGTGTAACCTGTCCACTGACACCATCATAACACTGCTTGTATGGTGGTGTGAAACCCCTTCCACTGACACCATCAAACACTGCTTGTATGGTGATGAAAAACCCCACTGTCCACTGACACCATCATAACACTGCTTGTATGGTGATGTGTAACACTGTCCGGGGGCACCATCATAACACTGTTTTGTATGGTGATGTGTAACACTGTCCACTGACAGCACCCTTTAACACTGCTTGTATGGTGATGTGAAACCTGTCCACAAAACCAATCATAACACTGCTTGTATGGGGGGGTGAAACACTGTCCACTGACCCCCCCCCTTAACACTGCTTGTATGGTGAGGGAAAAACCTGACCACTGACACCATCATAAAAACTTCTTGTATGGTGGTGTGTAACACTGTCCATGACACCATCATAACACTGCTTGTAGGGGTGGTGTGTAACCCCTGTCCACTGACACCATAACACTGCTTGTATGGTGATGTTTTAACCCCCCACTGACACCATAACACTGCTTGTATGGTGATGTGTAACACTGTCCACTGACACCACCCTTAACACTGCTTGGGTGGTGTGTAACCCCCACTGACCCCCATAACACTGCTTGTATGGTGTTTTTAACACTTTGGGGGCACCATCATAACACTGCTTGGTCTCCCCTACGAGATCAACTTTAATATAGATAACATGCAATAGCTATTGTATTATACATCTGTTACAACCTTCTTTTCAGATGTATAAATTGTAAATATCCCCCCCAAAAGGTGTACTTTTGGGGAACCCATGTACAGCCTAGTTGCTAAAAATGTTTTTTACACATGTGTCCGTACACTAGTGAATGTTAAAAAAAAAATACAATACCGAGAGGTTGGGGAAAAAACGTATATAACAGTTAACTTCTGCTAACTTTTCTGCACTCGACTGAAGAAACCTACTGTGTGGCCCAAACGTTTCGAAAAAAGATACCTAACTGTTGTTTTAAAATTGGTAAAATTTCCGACAATATGTTAAGTAAAAAGGGCACAAATGCAACTAATGTGACATTTTATTGTTGCAACGTTTCTTACCTTCCGTACACTAGGCTGGCCCGGGGCCCCCGGCACACTAAGGGGGGCCCAGCCTCCCGGGACCCCCAGGCTGGCCCAGCCTCCCGGCACACCCGGGTTTTGGGCCCCCCCCCCCCGGCACCTAGGCTGGCCCAGCCTCTGGCACACCCCCGGGTGGCCCAGCCTCTGGCACCTCGGCCCAACCTCTGGCCCCTAGGCTGGCCCAGCCTCTCCCCTGGCTGGGGGCCCCCCCCCCCCGGCCCCCTAAAGGGGGGGGCCCCGCCTCTGGCACCCGGCTGGCCCAGCCTCTGGCACACTAGGCTGGCCCAGCCTCTGGCACCTTTGGGGTGGCCCAGCCTCTTTGGGACACTAGGCCCCAGCCCCCGGCACCTAGGCTGGCCCAGCCTTTTTGGGCCCCCAGGCTGGCCCAGCCCCCCGGGGCCCAGGCGGGCCCCCGCCTCTGGCCCCTAGGCTGGCCCAGCCTCCCCCACCTGGGGGTGGCCCAGCCTCTGGCACCCCCAGGCTGGCCCAGCCTCTGGCCCCTTAAAAGGGTGGCCCAGCCCTCTGGCACACTAAGGTGGCCCAGCCTCTCCCAAAAGCCCCCCCACTCCACTTGACACTCTTTATTCATGAATATAATGTGGTCGTTAAAAATCACAATAATGAGTTTTTAAAGGGGTCCTTAAATCTTGTGTAAAATTTGACTATGTGTAGATGTGAGAGTCAGGTTGAGAATTTTGGTTCGCCTTCACTGTACATGGATGTTGTTGTGATGATGTTAGCTCACAGGATGGAAAAGGGCCCTCACCTCTAAGCTAGCTCATTTAATGGGTCAAAAATCTAAAAAAATACGTTAATGAAAAGGGGTGTGTGGGGCGCGCCCCCACCTTTTTGGTTGCAGGGGTCGATTCACAGCCCCTGGCCCCGCCTCTTCGCTGGTCGCTACTGGTCCACTCTCTCCCCCGTTCCATGAGCTTTATTGTATCTCTTCATATGTGTGTGTTTGTTACAATCAATACATTGTCATTCTTGTGTTTTCTGATTTTACCATCATTTGTGTTACACTGACCTTGTGTGTTTTTTCCCCAAACGGTAATACACAAACACAAAAGGGGGAAAAGGCAAGGTAAGGGGGGGGCAGAAAAATGTTTTACCCGTGTGAGTTCCCCACCAAAATAGACAACACAAGGTTGGCAGTAAGAAAGACTTACATGATTCTTTAACGACACTAGCGAAGGACATGTAATTTGCGGCTTCACGCATGCGCTTAGTGTACCAAGGTTGTGGCTACAAACAAAATCGTCGTTTTTAACGCTCTTGGTCATGTAATGGTCGTTTTCTTAGGCTACGTTTGAAGTGTGCCAAGGTTATACTTAGTATTGGTAATGTGCAGGGGAGGTGACAAGACGGGAACTAGAGTAAAAGTGTGTGAAAGTTCCTACATTACTGCCATCAGTAATAACGTTGTCAACACCCGCTGTGTCCTTGTTACGAACCCAAGTGTAGTCTACTGGCCTGCACACCTGGCTGTAGCACGATCACTTACGAACGAGCAAAATGTCAGCAGAGTAATTGTGTTTCCTTTACCAAATAATCTGATAGGTATAATATATACAGCTATGTACAATAAGGCAAATGTAAGCAAGAGACACTGAGAACCGTAGCGACCAGACGTGAAGGTAAGTCTGTCAAGGATGATTCACGAGTGTACCACATCGCTTCACAACTTATGATTGGCTGGTTGAACCAAGGTACTGGTATAACGACAGGGGATCCTGATCGTTATACCCTGAGCACTAGTTCGGTGGTCTGGAAGCATGCCTATATGGGAGCACTGCAGCAGGCCTACTGGCCCGTGCTAGGGGCCAGTACCAGTACCTTGGTTCAACCAACCAATCATAAGTTGTGAAGCGATGTGGTACACTTGAATCATCCTTGACAGACTTACCTTCAAGTCACATCCACTTATGAAGGAAGGAACACTGCATCGGACCCACTGGCCCAAGCCAGTCAGGTCTAACTCAAACATTGCACTGTGTTCAACAGCTACGGCAACTTCAGAGGGATACAGGCGTGTGTATAGTAGGGATGAGGGAAGGGTGTATGAAGGTATGTCAGTATACTTGGAGATATACTTCTCGCATGATATACTGACAATCCACTGTGTGTGGTGGGGACCCACACATGGTGTAGTGTATTCAGCAATTCTAACTGACCACATCATTGTCTGGGACTGAGGGGGCGTTGACCCCCAATTTTCATCAGATATCCTTCTGTTATACAACCTAGGTTAAGTTAGCATATCCTAGAATAGGTTAGGATAGATTAGGTTAGAATAGCCTAGAGTATATACCTGGAGGGTGTTTCGGGGGGGGGGGGTCAACGTCCCCGCGGCCCGGTCCGTGACCAGGCCTCGTGGTTGATCAGGGCCTGATCAACCAGGCTGTTACTGCTGGCCGCACGTAAACCGACGTACGAACCACAGCCCGGTAAGTACTTTGTGTCAAGCGCCTTCTTGAAGACAGCCATGGGTCTTGAAGACAGTCAGGGGTCTTGAAGACAGCCAGGGGTCTTAAAGACAGTCGGGAGTCTTGGAGACAGCCAGGGGTCTTGGAGACAGCCAGGGTTTATTGGTAATCCCTCCTTCGTATGCTGGGAGAAAGTTGAACAGTCTTGGGCCCCAAACATTATTGTGTTGTGGGGCCCAAGACTGTTCAATGCCTCCCAGCATACATAAGGGATAAGATATCTTAGATTAGATTAGGTTAGAATAGCCTAGAGTAGGTTAGTGTGGAAAGAAAGTTATGAGTCATTTCTCTCTCTCTCTCTCTCTCTCTCTCTCTCTCTCTCTCTCTCTCTCTCTCTCTCTCTCTCTCTCTCTCTCTCTCTCTCCCTCTGGCTTGTAAATGACTCCATTAAATTTAGCTTAGCGAAGGTGGAGCCCCATTACTGGTAACTGGTGGTGATGGGAATGGTGGTAGTAGTGGTGGTGGTGGGAATTGTGGTAATAGTGGCGGTGGTGGGAATTGTGGTAGTAGTGGTGGTGAGAATTGTGGTAGTAGTGGTGGGGAGAATTGTGGTAGTAGTGGTGGTGAGAATTGTGGTAGTAGTGGTGGTGAGAATTGTGGTAGTAGTGGTGGTGAGAATTGTGGTAGTAGTGGTGCATTGGTTTGGCAGTAGAGTTGTGTATGAGTGGAACAAACTCCCGAGTACCATCATAGAAGCTAAAACGTTGTGTAGTTTTAAAAATAGGTTAGATAAATACATGAGTGGGTGTGAATTGGCCCTGACTGGCTTGTGCTAATAGGTCTGATGCCGTGCTTCTTACTTAAGTGGATGTGACCTGCCCTGACTAGGCTGAGTGACTTGGACTTGCCTCGCATGGGCCAGTAGGCCCTACTGCAGTGTTCCTTCTTTCTTATGTTCTTATGGTGCTGGTGGGAACAGTGGTAGTGGTTATAGTGGTGGGAACATTGGTTATGGTGGTGTGACCAGTGGTAGTGGTTATTGTGGTGGGAACAGTGGTAGTGGTTATGGTAGTGGGAACAGTGGTAGTGGTTATGGTAGTGGGAACAGTGGTAGTGGTTATGGTGGTGTGACCAGTGGTAGTGGTTATTGTGGTGGGAACAGTGGTAGTGGGAACAGTGGTAGTGGTTATGGTAGTGGGAACAGTGGTAGTGGTTATGGTAGTGGGAACAGTGGTAGTGGTTATGGTAGTGGGAACAGTGGTAGTGGTTATGGTAGTGGGAACAGTGGTAGTGGTTATGGTAGTGGGAACAGTGGTAGTGGTTATGGTGGTGGGAACAGTGGAAGTGGTTATGGTAGTGGGAACAGTGGTAGTGGTTATGGTGGTGGGAACAGTGGTAGTGGTTATGGTAGTGGGAACAGCCCAATCTGAGGTATACTACCCCACCCAGGATGCCACCCACAGCAGTCTACTAACACCCAGGTACCTACTTACTGCAGGTGGTGGACCTGACTTAACTCAGTGAAGACTTGTCTTGTGTGCTCTCTGTCAATCTGAAGAAGATGTCCTCTCTTGAGCTACTCTACCAGCAGCTGAAGGAAGAACTGAGGGTAGCTAAGCTTGAGATACAGCGACTGACTGAGGAAAACAAGAGGATTCGTAGTAATCCTCCTGTTGAGAATCCTCAAGCCAGGAAAGGAACCTGGACAGTGGCTAAAACGCATGGGACAAAGTTAAGGCTCAAGAGGACGGGTGGAGAGGTAGAAACAACGAAGACCCAGGAGAATGTTGTGGAAACATCGAACCCATTCTCCGTGCTACCCGATGAATGTGAGTCGACTTCTGGGAGCGTCACGACGAAAGACACAAGGAAGGTAAAAACATTGTTGTTGTTGGGGACAGTCAGGTTAGGTACATGGATAGGGCTTTCTGTTTGATTGATAGGAGTAGGAGACAGAGGGTTTGCTTTCCTGGGGCTGGGATGGAGGATATTGTTAGCCGTCTGGACGACATCATGAGAGGTAATGGGAGCAATCCTATTATCTGTCTCAGTGCTGGAGGCAACGATGTTGGCAGACGTAGGAGTGAGGACCTGACTAGCAGGTTTAGGTCAGCAATAGACATAATTAGGAAGAAGGTGGGAACCCTGTCATATGTGGTATTTTGCCAAGGAGAGGAGTTGGAAATGAATGGCTGTCCAGGGCAATTGGTGTCAATTGCTGGCTGGACAAATACTGTAAGGAAAATTCAGTAACATTCATTGATAACTGGGACCTCTTCTATGGCAGAAATGACATGTATGCCAGGGATGGGGTTCACTTATCCAGGTCTGGGGTGGGGGCACAGGCAACTGCAGTGGAGGGAGCTGTTAGGGCTTTAAACTAGAAATAGTTAGTGGTATGGGTTTTGGGGGGAAAACAGAGAAGTCCCAGTGTAGTAATATTATAAGTTGTAGGAGAACTAGTAATAGGCAGAATAAGGTGGATAGTGGAAAGCTAGTGACACTAGATGACAAGGACAGTAATAGGTATAGTGGAAAAACAGAGATGAGCAGGAAGGGTAAAGAGAAAGGAGGGTCTCTAAATATATATTACACCAATAGTCGTAGTGCTAGGAATAAGATGGACGAGTTGAGATTAGTTGCAAGTACGGGTAATATTGATGTTTTTGCAATAACTGAGACATGGTTTAATATGAAAAATCGGGACTTGCCTGCCGAATGTCACATTCAGGGTTTTAAATTGTTCCAAGTAGACAGAAGTATCGGGAAAGGGGTGGGGTGGCACTCTATGTCCGTGATCATTTAAATTGTTGCATAAAAACGGGTATAAAGTCTGAATTAACACATACAGAGTCTGTCTGGATAGAATTTTCAGAGGGGTGTGAAAAATTGATTTTAGGCGTGATTTACCGTCCTCCAAACTTAGATAGGGAACAAGGGAGACTACTTTGGGAGGAAATTGTTAAGGCCACAAGACACGATAACGTAGTAATTCTAGGGACTTTAACTTTAGTCAGATTGATTGGAATTTCATGACAGGGAATTTAGAATCTAACGACTTTTTAGAAGTAGTTCAGGATTGCTTTTGAAGCAGTTTGTAACAGAACCTACAAGGGAAATAACCTACTTGACTTGGTTCTGGCAAGCAAGGAAACCCTTGTTAATAATTTAGAAATTACAGAGGAACTCGGCTCAAGCGACCACAAGTCAATTACCTTTAGCATTGAATGGATGTATGATAGTAGGGATAATTCAGTAATGGTCCCAGATTTTCGCTTAGCAGATTATAATGGACTTAGAGAACACTTATCAACTGTGGACTGGGGTGAAGAAGAGAGGTATCAATATGACAGTTTTCTTAACACTATACAGGCTGCCCAAAGAACATTTATCCCGTATAAAGAAATTAGATCAAGTAGAAATGACCCAAAATGGATGAATAATAGGCTCAAATATCTTTTAGGGCAGAAGAAAGGAATTTATAGGCGCATAAAAAGAGGTGAGGGTCATCTTATAAATCAGTATACTGACATTAAGAGGACGTTAAAAAGGGAATAAGAAAAGCTAAACGGGACTATGAAATTAAAGTTGCTAGGGATTCAAAAACTAACCAAAAAGTTTTTTCCAGGTTTATAGAACAAAAGTTAGGGATAAGATAGGTCCCCTTAAAAATAACTTTGGGCATCTTACTGACAAGGAGAATGATATGTGCTCTATTTTTAATAATTATTTTCTCTCGGTTTTTACACAGGAAGACATTAATAATATCCCAGTAATTAATTTTACAGAGGCCCAGAAGAAGATAAATTATGTAATATCACAGTCACTAGCGAAATGATTATGAAACAGCTGGACCGACTGAAACAAAATAAATCGCCGGGTCCTGATGAGCTTTTTGCAAGGGTTCTTAAGGAATGCAAAATGGAACTCTGTGAACCAATATCTAACATTTTTAATTTATCTCTTCAAGCAGGTGTAGTGTCTGATATGTGGAAGATGGCTAATGTAATTCCTATTTTTAAAGCAGGGGACAAGTCACTACCGTCAAACTACCGCCCAATAAGCCTGACCTCAATTGTAGGCAAATTACTAGAGTCAATTATAGCTGATATTATTAGAAGCCATCTAGATAACCATAATTTGATTAATGATACCCAGCATGGATTCACGAGGGCCGTTCCTGCCTATCTAATTTATTAACCTTCTTCAGTAAAGCTTTTGAGGCTGTTGATCACGATAAAGAATTCGATATTGTTTATTTAGACTTTAGTAAGGCTTTTGATAGAGTACCGCACCAGAGACTGTTAAAGAAAGTGGCAGCTCATGGCATTGGGGGAAAAGTGCTGTCATGGATCGAGTCATGGCTCACCAATAGAAAGCAGAGAGTGTGCATAAATGGGGTTAAATCCGAATGGGGACTTGTAACAGTGGTGTTCCACAGGGATCAGTCTTAGGCCCATTGTTATTTATAATATATATCAATGACCTTGATGAGGGAATTACTAGTGATATGAGCAAATTCGCCGACGACACGAAGATAGGTAGGATAATTGATTCAAACATAGATGTCATAGAACTTCAGGAAGATTTAGACAAACTTAATTCGTGGTCAGAAAAGTGGCAGATGCAGTTCAATGTAGATAAATGCAAGGTTCTGAAGCTCGGGAGTGTCCATAACCCAAGCACTTATAAGTTAAATAACGTAGAACTTAGCCATACAGATTGCGAGAAGGACTTGGGGGTGATGGTAAGCAGCAACCTTAAACCAAGACAGCAATGCCTAAGCGTACGTAATAAGGCAAATAGATTACTGGGATTTATATCAAGAAGTGTTAGCAACAGAAGTCCAGAGGTTATATTACAGCTTTATACATCATTAGTAAGGCCTCACCTAGATTACGCAGCTCAGTTCTGGTCTCCATATTACAGAATGGACATAAATTCGTTAGAAAACATTCAGCGTAGAATGACTAAATTAATACATAGCATTAGAAATCTTCCTTACGAAGAAAGATTGAAGACCCTAAAATTACATTCACTTGTAAGACGTAGAATGAGGGAGACATGATCGAGGTATACAAGTGGAAAATGGGTATTAACAAAGGGGATATAAATAAGGTCTTGAGGATATCTCTCAGAGAGAACCCGCAATAATGGATTCAAGTTAGATAAGTTTAGATTTAGAAAGGATATAGGAAAGTATTGGTTTGGAAATAGGGTAGTTGATGAGTGGAACAGTCTGCCTAGTAGGGTTATTGAAGCTAGGACCTTGGGTAGTTTCAAATTTAGGTTGGATAAATTCATGAGTGAGAGGGGTTGGATTTGAGTGGGACTCGCGCATGAGTGGGTAGAATTGTCAAAGCTTATTTCTTGGGTAGCATTGAAAATTGGGTTGAGCAAATATTCTGTTAGTGGGACGGATTGTGAAGGACCTGCCTAGTATGGGCCAACAGGCCTGCTGCAGTGTTCCTCCTTTCTTATGTTCTTATGTTCTTATGAAACATGACCAACGTTTCCTCCCTGCCACTGTTCCAGATATTCAGTATTGTGATATAAATGTGGGGCTGCGGGCCACCAGCAGCAACAGCCTGGTTGACCAGGCTAGCACTAGACGAGCCTGGTCCACGACCGGGCTCTGGAAGTTGAAAAACTCTAGGAACTCATCAAAGGCATCCTGTGTGATAGAATATGACAGTACAACCATCCTGTGTGATGGAATATGACAGACAACCATCCTGTGTGATGGAATATGACAGTACAACCATCCTGTGTGATGGAATATGACAGTACAACCATCCTGTGTGATGGA
>WNWK01030488.1:0-23467 GCA_009830355.1 Cherax destructor
AAACTGCTGGTTTTGCTCAGGAGTTTTGTCTCTCCCATTACTTTGTAGATACCTTAATGGTGACCAACGGTTAACAGCTCCTGTCTTGGGAGAAACATGAGTCTGATATGCCATAGATTCAATTTGTAGTTTACTCCTTATAATATCACGCAGCTGCGCAGTCGTAAGGGTGCATTGATATTCAATACCAATAGAATGAGCAATTCGCCAACAACGCTGTAGAGAGAGTTTGGGCAACTTTAGTAGAGTGTACTCAGACACTAATCGTCTGACTCGAATAGGTGGCATTAACCCCCAACGTAACATGCTGTAGCGCTATGCACGGTACGACTGCAGGATACTCACATGATAGCAAGGCTGACACGCAATAACAAAGCCAATATGCACATACAATAGCAAGGCTGACACGCAATAACAAACCAAATTGCAGAATACTCACACAATAGCAAGGCAGACCATAGCGAAGCGAATGCAAAGATGACTCACAAAATTTGTGAAGCATTGGCAAAGTGTAAACAATGCCAGATAGCAAGCTATCTAAATGATACAAGACTAGCTCCTGCTCCAACTTCAACTCAAGGCTCAACTCATGCTCTAAGTCTCCAAATTCAGCTCCTGGACAGGCCCCCATATTACAACCTCAGGTTCAAAGGCCTGTTATCCTGAGTGTAAAAGGGAACTTGGAGCAAAGAAACACAGTAGAAAATGCTTTGAATTGAATTTCCTTCACCAAGCAATTATTTATATGTGTGGAGTAATGTGCTCCTACGATAATGTACTGTAACTTGCTACTTAGCTTATTGATGAATCTAAGATGTCGCAGCCGTCCCCAACACCTTCTCAGGGGATCCATCTATGGCCTCATTCTCCACAGGGCTGTAAGGTAAACATCAAGTGAGTATAATTATTGCCCCAAAGGAGCATATGCCCATATTTCAGTCTTAAATGGACTGAAAGGCGGCTTACTCACTTGTTTGGACTTAAAAGTCCACGCATAACCGCCGTCAATAGGTAAATTTTGATGTTCTTGAAATACAAGAACTGCGCAGTCCCCTGCCTTGGCAAGAACATAAAAACATACCTTGATCTTGTAACGTGAGCGATGGTGTTGGCTCCACCATATACGGCGGAAATGCTGTCTTGATTGTAGAATGCCCCTGATGTGTCACCGTCTTGTTTCGATGGAGTTCACTTGCGATTGTCTCTACGTTTGTCTTTTTGCAGTAAGAAGCTGCGCACACTTCTGAATATACTGCAATGTTGATGTTATTCACTAAACGCGCTGGAACAGAGTTCTTATCTTATTTCCCGACGTTAGTGGAGATTAAATTAGAATAACGGACGCGTACGACTAATGTCTTTGTTGAGTTACGTCGCCTCGCGCCGCATGACCCCTCGCGTCGTATGACCTCTACAGAGCCCGTATTCAATCTGATCCCTCTTGTAGCCTCGTGCCGCCTCGTGCAGCCACGTGGTGCCTCGTGGTGCCCAGCATGCTGATCAGCACAATTTCAACAATTGCTACATACTGCTACAAGTGGCAATTAAAATGTTTGTGTTCCCTAAATTTCAATCACTGGAACACATGATTGTTTTGTTTAAGTGTAAAAAATAATACAACAGTTTACTGTAATCTTCCTGTTACGGCAAAGAGTTACATTTATCTCAAATGTCTATTAAGTCACATACACATGCGCTGCCACGTGACACACTGTGGTCAGTACATCTGGAAGGAGTTAATTTGTTTTTCTCAACCAGACCCGCCTCGTCCGGCCCCTTTCCTAAGGGCGGAAAGGGTAGGGGCCCTTATCAAGGGTAGTAAGGGCGCATACCCCCCTCCTTTGGAGAATTTTCTCCACAATATGTGAGTTTTGTATTTTCCTTCACCAAGTATATTATAAGGCTTTATACAAAGTATGTACACTATATACAGAGAGAGTAGTATTAGTGCACGCCACGGTTGTCAAAGAAAAACAGCAGCCAATAGACAGAGAGGACTGTACAACAACCAGCTCAATGCAGGAATGACAATGGCAAATTTGCGAGTGGAATCCACATCACCTTTCCAATTGCCAGACCCGCATTATCATTGGCTGAACCAAATCATTGATTTGGTAATGGGGCCCCAACACCAAACCCTTAACGATGGTTCGCTGGTTGGAGGGGCAGCCTATGTGGGTGTGTTTAACATGCTCCGAATAAGGGTGATGTACTCTTTGCATGCAACAGGGGTAAATGAGGTTTTGTGTGCGAGGGGCTTGGACTTCCAGCAAGCGTGCATGAGGGTGTTAGATAAGAGCGAATGGAGACAAATGGTTTTTAGGACATGACGTGCTGCTGGAGTGTAGGCAAGGTAACATTTATGAAGGGTTTCAGGGAAACTGGCTGGAGATGTTAAGTAAAGCCAGGCACTCTGAAGGAGGGGTGTTAATGTTGCAGTTTTGTAGCTGTAGTGTAAGCACGCCTCTGGCAAGACAGTGATGGAGTGAATGATGATGAAAGTGGAAACGGCCTATGTGTTAATAAAAAAAAATACTACACTGGGAATTTGACTGTAGGTGTTTTTAATGGATTTCCTATGAAAGATGCCATGTTATTACTGGGTAATAACATTGTGTCTACTAAATGTACTGAACCAATAGTGACTAATTCTTCCCCGATGTTGGCCATAACTCGGACAAAATCCCAAGGGATGTCTGATGAGAATGCTAACTCGTCCTTGGACGACTCTGATCTCGGACTAGCCAATTTGTTTTACGAGGCAAACTGGCCAAGGCCTCGTAAATTTAGTGAACAGCCCCAGATCAAGCCTTCCTATTCCAGGGTTGCAGGATTGCCAGATGTCTCTGTTTCCATGCCTGAGAGACTATCCTTTCGGGAGAAACAGCGAAAAGACCCTTCATTAATTTTCGCTTTTAAGGTAGCCATAGGTAAATCCTCTTCAGATCACGCAGTCAAATATAAAATTAAAAATTATTTCTTAGTCTGCACTGAAACTGGTAAGGAGGTAGAGGGAAGGCAGCAGACAGACAGATTAGTAGTTTCCAAAGAATTAAGGTCCCAAATATTAAATATAGCCCATAACTCTTCCTTAGGAGGCCATTTGGGAATTACCAAAACGATGTATAGAATATTAAAAGAATTCTTTTGGCCAAAGTTAAGGCAAGATGTAAAGAATCATATCCACTGTTGTCTAGAATGTCAGCAGGAAGGAAAACCTGGACACTTCCATCCATACCTGCTGATGGAGAACCTTTTGAAGAATTAATCATAGATTGTGTAGGCCCACTACCTAAGTCTAAGTCTGGAAATCAATATTTATTTACTATTATGGATAGAGTAACTAGATGTCCAGAGGCAGTTCCTATGCCCAGTATAAATATACCAAAGCAATTCTTAAAGCCTTAACTTAGTTTATCTCTTGCTTTCGCATTCCTAAATCTATTCAAAGTGATCAAGGCACTAACCTCACTGCCAAATCATTTAGGTAAGCATTAACTAGGCTGGGAATAGTTCATAACTTATCCACTGCCTATCATCCTTAGTCTCAAGGCGCCTTGGAAAAATTCCATCAGACGTTAAAAACAATGATGAGAACTTTTTGCATGCATTTGCCTACAGACTGGGATGAATCACTGTTGCTGTTCGCAATGAGAGAAACTGTGCAAGAGTCTACAGGGTAGAGTCCATTTGAGCTGATCTTTGGGCACAATGTACGAGGTCCTCTACTGGTGCTCAAGAAAGGATGTATGAGAGAAGACGCCTCCGCAACCCTCTACAATCCTTCTTCAAGGTTGCAGGTGGCACGTCAGTTGGCTAAGGCTAACTTAAAGGCAACTCAATATACGATGAAAGAGGTATGACAGAAATTCAAAGTTTCGCTCCTTCCATCCAGGAGACAAGGTATTGGTACAGGAACCTATACCTGGCCACACCTTGAAAGCTAGATTTACGGGACCCATGCAGATTGTAAGTAAATTATCTGATGCAAATTATGTGGTATCTCCCCTTGACAAGACCTCAAAAAGTAAAACTTACCATATTAATCAAATTAAAGCCTTTAATACACCAGATAAAGTCCCAGTAATGACTCTGTTCTCTGCCTCTGATGACCCTGACACTTTGCACTCTGTTTCTGATATCAATGTAAAGCTTCCCAATTCGGTCCTCCTCAAGAACCCTAGCCCTTTAATGTTGGGGCTGCCTAAGAATCAAGTAACAAGTTTAACTGCGCTCTTACAGTCTTATCCTGATATTTTTTCGGATGTGCCGAAAAATGTACACTAGAGATATCATGACGTAGATGTTGTAAACTCTAAACCTATTAAACTCTCCCCATACAGAGCAAATCCTGAAAAACAGAGGCTACTTCAACAGCAGGTAGAATTTATGTTAGAGCATGGGTTAGTGGAGGAGTCATCTAGTCCGTGGGCTTCACCGTGCATCCTTGTTAACAAAGCTGATGGAGGGTTTTAAATGTGTACAGACTACCGTAAGGTGAATGAGGTCACAATTGCAGGTGCTTACCCTCTGTCACGTCTGGATGACGTAATCGAGTTTGTGGGTAAGGCTACTTTTGTGTCCAAGTTAGACCTCTTTAAAGGTTACTATCAAGTACCTTTAACAGATAAGGCGAAGGAAATCTCTGCCTTCGTAATTCCAGGAGGTCATTATCAATATACATTTACCCCATTCGGAATGAAAAACTCGCCTGCATCATTCCAGAGACTGACCAACACAGGTTTAGGCTTAAGGCTCTCTTTGAGACCTTCCAGAGTTTTCACTTAGCTGTTAATTTATCAAAGTCATCCTTCGGCCAATCTATTAATTTTTTGGGCCATGAAGTAGGAAGTGGCAAAGTGGCCCCTATATATGCAAAAATTATTGCGATTAAAAATTATCCAGACAGGAAATCGCTCCAACATTTTCTAGGGATGGTAGGGTTTTATAGAAGATTCTGTAAGAATTTTGCAGATATTGTAGCCCCTCTAACCTCACTTACCAGTCACAAAGTTCCTTTTAATTGGACTCCAGAATGTCATAATGCTTTTATGAAAGCAAAGAATTACTTTGTATTGCACACATTCTTTTGTCTCCAGACTTTTCAAAACCATTCTCCTTACAGGTTGATGCATGTGAGTCTGGGGTGGGGGCAGTACTTCTGCAATCTGGGGACGATGGGTTGCAGCCTGTGGCTTACTTTTCGGCCAAGTATTTACCTCACCAGAGGGCCTACTTCACTATTGAAAAGGAGCCCCTTGCTCTGGTGTTGGCATTAGAGCACTTCGACGTCTATGTGTGCCAATCTTCTCAGGTGGTCATCATCTACAGCGACCACAACCCTCTGGTGTACCTCCATTCCATGAAGAATCACAACACAAGACTCATGCGATTGTGTACAACTGCAACTCTATAAACTTTGTATTAAGCACATCTCTGGCAAAGAAAATACGCTGGCTGATGTGTTATCCAGAATTTATTAGGTTAGGATGTGTTAGGGACTTTGGGTAGAGCCAGCTCTTTTTTCCCCCTTTTTGTATATATTATTGAAATTTTGTGTTTTTTTTAGTAAGGGGATATTCTGCTACCGACCGCAGGTATCTTGGACCTATGTTAGCCCTACCGTCTGCTGTCTCACTCTAAAGCTTAAAGCCGGACTTTATGTCTCGAGAAATGTTTGCTTTATCTAATGAGAGGGATGGTTGAGGAAAAAGGGCCCCATTATTATGTGTGCCATGGCGGCACTCTACCCATTTGTGGTGGAAGCCTAGTCCTGAGCCCTCTTGGGGTAGGGGTGTTGCATGAAAAGAGTATGTCACCTTAGTCAGGCATGTTAACACACCCATTTAGGCTGCCTCACCAACCAGCGTACTAGGTAGCTAAAGGATTTGATGGTCGGGCCCCATCAGATCAGCCCCTAGGTTCAGCTAATCAAGAAGTGGATCTGGCAATTGTAAAGGTGACGTGGATTCTACTCACATATTTACCATTGTCATTTCCACTCAGTGCTGGTTGCTGCATGGTTGTCTCTTGTCTCTTGGCTGCTGTTTTGCCTTGACTACCATGGCGTGCACTAATACTTATTCTTATTTTGCTGTATATAGTGTACATACTTGTATAAAGCTATATATATATGTCGTGCCAATTAGGTAAAACTGGTCAATTAGCAAGAACTCATTAAAATTAAGTCATTTCTAAAATTTTCTTTTATACGTTTAAAGATACATTTTTTTCATTTCTGTTAATGTAAGAATTTATAATTTTGTACAAAAGAGAAACTTTGAAAACCTACCTAACCTTATTACAACAAGCGCAATTTAATTTAGCTAACCCAACTAAATGTATTTTAGATACGTTAGCATTAATTTAATAATAAACAAATACAATGAAATATTTTTTTCGTTATGTTCAGAATGATTTTGGCGAAATTATTGCATACAGAAATTTTCACTTGTCTTATATGGCAAGGGGGATTGCTATTTAAGCCAAAATCCAAGTTTTCCCTAATCGAACGACATTATATATATATATATATATATATATATATATATATATATATATATATATATATATATATATATATATATATATATATATATATATATATATATATATATATATATATAAATATATATATATATAATATATATATGCAAAAAGATCACAGTAAACAGGTGGTATTAAAATATGCAAGACAACCACTATGAAAAAATAGAAGAATTCCAACGCTTTGTGACTACTCACATTATCAAGGAACTATAAAAGGAAACGTGAGAAGAAGCTATAAAGAGGCCAGAATACACCTCACAGTCACTCACACTAACAAAGACAACACCTCACAGTAGAGTAACATCTCACGACTCTGTGAGAGGAACATAAGAAAGGACCTGAAACTCTTCCCAAGAATTAAGATTAGTCAATTTATCATTAAATTCTTCCCAAATTTTATTAATTATAAATGAATCAAATTTATATAAACCAAAAGAAATATTCATATTATTTTCAAAACTGCTTTTAATGAAACATGATTCTATTATATTCCTCTCAACCATGGACTTGCTTGATACAACCTATATATATATATATATATATATATATATATATATATATATATATATATATATATATATATATATATATAATACTTGGTGAAGGAAAATACAATTCAAAGTTTTCTAATGTGTTTACTTTGCTCCAAGCTCCCTTTACACTCAGGATAACAGGCCTTGAGAACCTGAGGTTGTAATGTATGGGCGTGTGTGCTTGGTAATGTTCTTGGTATGTGCGTGCATTCTCGGTAATGCTCTTGGTAAGTGCTGTGTGCTTTGTAATGCTCTTGGTATGTGCGTTGTGCTCAGTAATGCTCTTGGTATGTGCGTGTGTGCTGGGTTATGCTCTTGGTATGTGTTAAGTAAGACACAACTCACCTTCGAAAGTGACTGACAACAACAATTCTCTATATAAGTTAACATCTGAACCATCGAAGCAATAAAACAGTGTGATTGAACAATATGACGACCCATTCGCCTAACAGCAGTAATGCTCTGAAGCAGCAGTGAAGTGCACAGTGTCTGGTAAGGAATCAAGGAGACGAAAGTGACTAAATGTGCACCTTCGGCTGATCCTCCACAAAGGTATAAAACTCCTTTATTACTGAAACTGAGTTCAGCAATTCCAAATTTCCGATTAGGACTGTGCATAGACGCCCAAACAATGTAGGTTGAGGGTTGAACTCGTGACCAGAGAGATAGGAAGTGTCTCACGACACACAACCTCTGAAAACGTCAAATAATGTTCTGTGAACAGAGTTGCACAGAGTTATGAGATGTATATCCTGGATAAGCAACAGACACATACCCTAGCAAAAACAGTCTAAATAACACAAGCAAATGAGAAAAAAATTATCCCAGACAAGAGCAGAGATGGAGGTGTTTCCTTCATGATGACCAGCATGAAAGAGTGAGGAGAGAGAGAGAGGGCAGGGCCTATAGATCCAGAGTCTGGTGACTTGTACACACTTCAGCCTGGCAGGAAGTGCAAAACAAGCAGGTAGGTAGTTTGCAGAGTGTTGTCAGTCAGTCAACACTCTCCTTCAACAAACACAGTGAGACGTGTAGTTGTTACATTCTACCTACATTCATAAGCTAATAATATTAGATAAAACATAAAATTTTTATTTTAGCTTTTAACGAAAAATCATCAATATAAAATATATGAAAATGCAGTATAGTATTCAATAATCATGGCATTATATTCTCTGAAGTTGCTGCAGTTGCTCATCTCATTCCTAAGCCTCAGTAACGGATTTAATACCTTCAAAAAGCCTCATCAGCATAGCTTTCATTTAAAAAAACGGTTTCATAATTCATCAATGAATTTTAATTGGGTATCTCTGAAGTAATGCCTTTATGATGTTACCCGATTTTTTATATTTATTTTTCTCAATCTCTTTCATTATATTTCACTCATACGTAGAGAACACCTATTCAAATTGGCTTCACATTATCAACACTTGTGTAAGATAACGATTACCAAGTTTTTGAAAAAGTTAGCATAGTCAGGTGTCTTATGATTGACGCTGTTGAATCCATTATAGCATCCTGGAATGGCTTTGATTACTTCAAAACCTTCAGTTCCTTGGCTCAAAGGTTCAAAGAAAGTGTTTATAAACTCGAGGTCGGTGGAGAGCGAAATTCAAATGTGTTGATGCAAATTTTACCATTTTCTGTTTTAAATAATGTGAAAAAATTTAATCGTTAAATCAGGTTAAATAATGAACAGTTTCAATATTTAAAGCTGTCGTTCTAAATGGCTAGGATAGTATTTATCAAGTTTCGTTTCTTGCAAGCAAATGTGTTGATGTAGTAAAATATTAATATAAAAAAAACTTGGAATCATTAGCATTCGTGCCATAACTGGATTAGATTTTAGATTTTGCCACCAAGTGGCTAGTTTATTGTGCCTCCATATCCATCCTGTGGATGGTAGCGCAAACATATGGTTATACAAAAGGCCTAGGAACTAGGCCCCAAAGGTTAACAGGTGTACATATGGATTCATATCTACAGTTCACTTATGTGTTACAAGCAAATTTTAGGAATTTGCTTTGTATATCTGGTATCTTATTTTCATTAATAAGGTCGATCACCATGCTTAGCCCTTCTAGGGCAGGGTAGGTGTCAAGGCTGGAGCTTGCTACCATCTGCAGCTCGTAAGTCTGCCCTTCCCGTTAGGGAAGGTGGCAGACCAGAGAGGCCTAGCATCTATCTACCTCCATGCCTCGTGCTGGTGGGGAATGTGGCTGAGCCTGGGGCCAGTTGGTCCTGCCGATGAGGGTATCCCCTCCGATGGGAGAGCATAGGTCTCTGACACTCTAACGCCAGGGAGCCGGAGCCGGTCGCCATCTGGTTAAGACCCGGGCCGGGAGCATTCCCGTGAATCAACACCTCCTCCTCATTAATAAGATATCTTGACATGTCACATTATTATACTGTCTATCTCTGTATTCCTCAATACGTGGACAATTAAGCACATAGTGTTCAAGACAGTGACCATATGCCTGATCACATAATTTGCATTTAGTTTGATGATCATCTGTGTGTCTCCCAAACTGCCAGAAGTTTTTTTTTTTATATTTTTATTAAAACACAGGAATATATCATAATAAACATGAGGACTCTCAAATACACCAATGTGTACACACTATACAACATTACAAAATTCCAACTGGAAACCAAAACAAAATTTGTTCATACAACATGTCCTCATACATTACCTCATATTTAAAGCAACAAAAATTTTACTTAAAGCTAGTTCACCTCATTAAGCACATAACCAGTCATTGCACTATGTCTTACACTTAACAGTTACCTGTAACCCTGATTTCTTTACCTCTTAACCTCACCAGTAAGATTTACAACAAAATGGATCTTGACTTGCAAAAATACAACCCAACCTAACATACATACATATTAAATTATTAACATAACTTCTAACCCCCTTACATAATGACATTTGCCGTAAATACAAATAACACAGAAGGTTTTTGTTTCACACCTACAACATTGCCAACCTCGTCAAAGGTCACACATAAAACATATACCCCCCGCCTTCTCGTTATGTGTTCTCCTCTATCCCTATCTCCTACCTTACGACTACAACAAAGCTAACTGTAACAAACCCTGTACACACTAAAACTTATGGCCTCATAAATCAGGACACCAAAGCTGTCTAGCTTGCCCCAACATACAAAATATTATGGCATGGACACTAATCGTTACAACACTTCACGGCACGTACAATAAAATAATTAATCCGGCCTCATACATTAGGCTCAACCTTTCCAATACTCCTCTATACAGTTTAAATATTTCTTGCACGAAGGTACAAAAAATTCCATTTTCATTCTATACCACCCCTGATGCTCAGGGGCTCTAAGCTTACATCTCATCTCCCACACCATGTACAACAACGCATAAAAACACATAAATCCTCGTCGTTTAGTCCTCACAACATCTACTCTGTTGTGTTTACATATCAAAACCTTATGATAATTTTCATACGACAAAAAATTAGTGAAACCTCTCATTTATGAACATTGTCATTAAATGTACCTTCAACAACATATAGATACATACACAAAATAGACAAAATATACCTACATATAGAACAAAAAAGCACTGAAACAGAACCAACCTCCAACCCCTTCCCCTGACCTGACTACACCTCCCCCCTCACACACCCCACTCATTCAACCTCTCCCCCCACCCTCCTACCCCAACCCACACGCTACTTTACCAAACCCTACTATACCCTCCCCTACCCAACCTAACCCCAAACCCAGAACTCCCAACAAACTACGCTACCCCCTTCCTTTTCACCTTGTTCCTCTAGTAACCTAATTACTGTCAAATTCCGATAAACACACGAAAATCTCTATCCCAAACCCTACCATACAGACTTCTATTATGACATTTCGTTCTATAAAACCCAGCAGCTAAAGCCGTTATTCGTACATCACTTCGAACCTCCCTCATTCCCCACGATATATGAATATAGTCAAAACTAAATAAGACATAGCTCGTTGTTTACCTTCCGAGAACTGCCCCACATCCAAACTTAACGCCCTTAGAACAGACACACCCCTCCCTCCTATCCTACTCAAAACTGCACCACACCACTCACGTACCTCCCTCAGACCCTCACAAAAATATACAGCATGAAATGCTGTATCTAGTTCCCCGCACCTGTCACACCTACCATCCCCAACGATGTCAGGATTCCATGTAGGAATCTATACCCTGTGTCTCTGACCCTCGGGTGCAATTTCAACCTTTTTAACCACCCCCCATGTCCTACACCAATTATACATACGGAAATTCGCCCTCCCCTTCACCTCCATTACCCCCAGTCCTATCCTATCCAGCCAGCTTACCCTGATTGATCCTGGATCCCTCATCACAAACAAACCTCTCAGAATTTCCTCGCACCTCAATAACTTCTTCCCCCCCCACCACCTACGTACCTCCCTCATCACCAAACCAACTCTCCTGCCCCCTTCCCACCCCCCATTAAAAACTCCTGCCTCACAAACACACTCCTGAGCCTACACCTTAAAGGTACCAACCCCAACCCCCCCCATCATACCTTAGTTTCCACCACCTCCTTACACAGCCAGTGCCTCCCATGCCCCCATACAAACTTTAGGACACTTTGCAATAGTCTCCTCACATCAACTTCCAGAAGGGGAAATACCGCCACACAAAACCATAGCTTACTTAATACTAATACATTCATGACAACTGCCCTTTGTAACAAAGTTACTTCCCCTATTCCCCAACCCGTCATCCTATTTATCGCCACATCTTCTACCGCTCTCGAGTTTACTTCCCTTGCTACCATAGTATTCACACTAAACACTATTCCACAAATCTTTAATGTTTCCACACATCTTCATCCCTCCCTCACCCCCAACGTCCCCCCTGTCCAGTTCCCCACCTCCAAAAGATGAGATTTACCTCTGTTCACTCGCATTACTGTCGCCATCCCAAAAAAATCTACCAACCCATTTATCAAACACAAGTGCTGCACCGACATAACCAAAACGGTGGAATCGTCTACATAGCCAACAATTCCTGCCCCTTCCATGTCCCTCTCCCCACCCTCTACTAATCCCACCTCTACTAACCTATAAAAGGGATCCTGCAAGTAGGCAAACAGGATCTGCGACAGCGGACATCCCTGTCTCAGACCCCTCTCCATACTCACTGCCTTCCCTACCCTCCCATTGATTTGCACCCTGAACATAGTCCCCTCATACAAAGTTTGCACCCAACTCACAGCTTCCTTCCCGAAACCCTGTTTCTCCAAAATCTCAAACAACATTTCCCTATTCACTCTATCATACGCCCTCTGCCAATCCAGCCCCAACACCCCCTTCCCCGTTCGACTCTCATCTATAAACCTCTTGATATGCCTATGCCCCTTTCTAATACTCCTACCAGGAACCCCCAATTGACCCTCATGCAACATGCTCCCTAAATCCCTCTTAATTCTATTCACTAATATCTTCGCGAAAATCTTATAATCAGTATTCATCAAAGCTATTCCCCGATAATCACTTAACCTCCTTGAATGCTTCCATTTTGCTACCAACACCACAACCCCAGTTTGCATTGTTTCCCCCATGATTCCCTCCCCTTTCAACTCATTTACCACCTTAACTAACATCTCCTTTAACACCTGCCAATGCTTCACATACAATTCCCCAGGCAACCCAACTGATCCTGGCGATTTTCCCATTCGTAGACCCTTTACCGCTTCCCATACTTCCTCCTCTGATATCTCCCCCTCACAAGCCTGCCTATCCTCATCACTCAAACACTGCCGAATTCCACTCAAAATCCCTTCTCTCGCCTCCATATCCTGTTCGCCTTTTTCATGTCTTTCCATACCAACACTCAGCATACCCTCCCATGCCCTCAGTTGTCCTCAACTCGCTCCCCTTGTGGAGGAATGAGCTCCTACGATAATGTACTGTACTTAGCTTATTGATGAATCCAAGAAGTCGCAGCCATCCCCAACTTCTTCACAGGGGAGACATCCATGGCTTCATTCTACACTGGGCTGTAATATAAACATCAAGTGAGTATAATTATTGCCCCAAAGGAGCATATGCCCATATCTCAGTCATTTGACAGACTGAAAGGCGGGTTACTCACGGTTTTTGGGCGGATCGTCCAAAAGGGCAGGGCCCTTTCTTCAGAAAGGTCTGGTACCCCCCCTCTTTTGGAGAATTTTCTCCACACCCCTCCTCATAACCCCCCATTCCCTCCTCTACCTGTAGAGACGAAATCAACATACTACCCCTCCTCCTTTGAAAGTGTCTCAGGACCATCTTCGATGCTTTGTTACCCCATAGGATCTCTTCCAAACCACTTCTAATCTTTAAAGCCTGAAACCGTTCTTCCTGGATTTCCCTTAATCTATTCCGTAAATCCCTAACCTCTTCGCTAGTCCTTCCCCTCCAATCCCCCCCATAACAACCATACAACAAACCCTCCAAATACCTCTGGTACCCATACCTGAATCTCGCCTCCTCACCCCCACCCTCTGATAAAACTTCCTGATTTCCACCTTCCCCACTCACTCCACCACTGCGCTACATTTTCCTTTAACCCCTCCTCCCTCCACAGCCCCTCCCACCACCCTCAAAGCCTCCTCACCCCCTTCTCTCTCCAACAATCTTGTATTTAATTTCTAATAACTCTGATACACCCTGACAACCCCTTCCCATCCCCCTTAAAAAAAAAACTCCTCGATGGTCTGAGAAACCAACATCAATGCACTCCACCTTTTCCAAGACTACTGCTCTCGTTACATATACTCTATCCAATCTTGCCACATAATTCTTCCTATAAAAAGTATATTCTACTGGTTTCCCCCTGCCCCCCACCACATTCACCACCCCCACTGCATTCAAAGCATCTCTCAAAGACCCCAACACACATGCATTCCTCTTTGGTTTTATATCCCTAACTCTATTCACACTATTTCAATCCCCTGCTATGACGGTGACTTGAGGTAGTCCCCGGAAGGCATATGTTAACTCATTTTTTACAAAATCGTCTTTGATGCGCTTATTCGCCACAGCCGGGAGATACACACCCAGAAAGCTAACCTGCACCCTTCCCCAATTCCCATTTACTCTAACCACCCTTTCCCCACCTCCTCCCACGAAGACAAGGTAAAAGGGCTGGTCTCCCTAATGCCCACTAACACGCCTCCTTTGAACAACCTAGCATCACAAGCAAAAACTTGATATCCCTTTAATACAATCTCCTCCCCATGCCTAAAATTGTGTTCTTGAAAAAACACTACATCCACCCTCAATCGCGTCAATGTTATTTCAACTCATTTATGCTTGACCTTGTTTCTGAAGCCATTAACATTCATAGTCACACACTTGAATTGAACGGTTGGGGTTTTCCTTTCGGTTTCAGTACTCTTTTGTCTAGCTTAACATTCAATACACCATCAACCCCACCCCTCCCCCTCCCCTCCCCATTCAACTCTCTTGGTGCTCCATTCCCCTTCAACCGACCCCCCTTACCCTGGACCACCTCAACCCAAACCTTCTTGCCAGGTCTCTGAGCCGAAGTTAACACATCGTCATCTGTTTCATCCCCAGGTCTCTTTCTAGATTCCCCTTTGTCCACCTGGATCTCCATGACCTCTTCCCTGTGAATTTCTGCCTCCACCACTGTTACGTTTACAGATGAATCTTCACTGATACCTTCATTCCTCATTACCTCACCCCTCTCCAAAACTCCCATGATCTCTTCCCCTTGTCCCTCCACACACACCACACCTGAAACATCATCCATTGATATGGGTGCACCAGCAATAAAGTCATGCAGATCCTTCAGTATCTCTGCATCCTCCCCTTCATCATTCTGACTCTCTTCCATGGTCATACCCTTCACACCAGATGCCTCCAATGTCACGGAGGGGCCCAATTCCACCTCACGTTGTATCTTCTCCTCCTGGTCCACCTCAGCACTCCATGTTTGATGTAGGTTCCTGCCCTCCTTGTCACCGTCGCTCTGCGCTACCAATCTTTCTGCCTGGGGTATCCTGACATAGACCTGAGTGCGAAAGGGTTCCATTAGAATATAAGAAGGGATAGGTTTCCGCAATGTCATTTTAATGGAATAAGTTCCCTCCAGCATGCGCACATATAAACCATTCATCCAACGTCCCACGTTGATCGTATGAATGACCCCATACTTCTTCAAAACATCCTGAATGTCCATTGCACTCGCCTCAAATGGTACGTTTCATAATTTCAACCATTTATACGTTGCTGATACGGCCTTAACACATACCTCTACCCCTTGCATGACGACCTGCCTCTTGTCCTGGTACATGTCAACAATCCGGTCGTACGCTGCTGTACATGCGAATTTTACGAAGATCCTTCTTGCCCCATGAAGGGAAATGCCATATAACTCCGAATGTGATATGCCCAGAGTGTCACGTAATATGGCAGGCAGTAATATCTCCTCATTGGATGGATAAACTGCTCCTTGTAGTAACTCTATGCCGACAGTATTCACCCGGCGTCTGAAACCATCCGCCATTGTGATGAAAATGAAGTTGCACCAGGTCGACTCCAGGGGGCACCACCAGACACCCGCAAACAACCAAGGCTGGGCGTGGAATATGCCCCAGAAGTACTTGTAGCCAAGCCTAAGCCTGGCCACTACAACATTAGTCAGTCTGTTCACATTGCAAGTTGCTCCATAAACATACTTATCTACGTTCATGTTATCATAGTGGGTTATAGATCTACTCAGGCTTCTAACTGCATTCCTATAACAATCATTTTCATTATTTACTTCTCTCCTAATATTATTCCTAATGCTAGACACAGATATACCAAAGTTATATTCTACATTCTCCTTCTGGGTACTCTTCTTGGCTAACATATCAACTTTATCATGAAGGAGTAATCCAATGTGTGATGGGATCCATAGCAATTGTACATTAATTTCTTTGTCCCGGATTTTTTAGTATCTGTACCTGGCTTCTCCAATGAGCATGTTGTTGGAATCATTATATGAGTCAAGAGTCTTCAGTGATGACATAGAATCAGTAATGATGATAGAGTCAAGCTCAGTGTCATAAGTTATCTTTAGTGCCATTAGGATTGCTAACAATTTAGTTTGCAGTGTAGACGCCCAGTTGTTAAATCACTTGCTAAAGCAACTGCTCAAGAAGAAATTTCTCGCCTAGCTGGTAGTAATAAGTTATCATAAGTTATATACACTGATGGATCTAAACAAGATTCTTCTGGCAGGGCTGCATCTGCTCTTGTTGCCACCTCCCTAGTTAAGAACGATAATAAATTTGTTGAACTAGGCATAAGAATTAAGGAAGGGATTACTAGCAATGAGCTTCTTGGGAGGGGCTTGCAGGTATGTGATATTAAATAAACACATCTTCCATGGAGGGGTGATATGCTCTTGTTGTCTACAGTGATACAATTCATGCACGTTTTCACAATCCATTTAGATCTGTGAATATTTACTTCTAGACATTTAGTAAGATTCATTGTGACAGTATCTGGTTCATTTCTTAACATTCTAATACCAAGTACAGTGTTAATCTCAACAATCCTATCACTGATACTAGAAATACCAAGCTCCTTCCTCATATTAAGAACCTTTGTAGATTTGGGACAGCCAAGAATAATTCTGAGATCTTCATTTTGCATTAACTCCAAGGGTCGGAGAGAACTTTCTCTAACTAATATCAACATGGGAGCAGCATAATCAATTAAGGACCTAACATAGGCTATGTACATCATTATCACGATTCTCACATCAGCTCCATAGTTGAGGTTTAGCTAGCAACAGCTTTAAGAGCATTTAGCCTATCTTTGCATTTTTTATTTAGTTGTGGTATAGTGGATTTGTTAAAGGGTACATCTACACCAAGATATCTGTAAGTTTTAACGTAGCTTATGTTTTCACCCTGCAAATAGATGGGTGGGGGATGTCGTTTGCTTGTTAATATCTTTGTTTTAGAGGAAGATATTACAAGGCCTAGTCTATTACAAATTGCTTGAACTTCATTAAGAACGGTACTCATCTTCTTTTTATGCCCTGTTGTATGGATCTTGATGTCATCAGCATAGCTTATAGCTATATGTTTAGGTGAAGCATGTAGAGCATTTAGGAGAGTATTAATCAGAATATTAAATAGCATGGGACAGAGAACGCCTCCCTGCGGAGTTCTCAGGACATTTCTTTAGACTCGCTTCTGAAGCCTTGGTAGAGGACAGAGGATACTTTGTTTGACAGGTATCCTATTATCCAGCAGAGTAGGCTACCACCAATATTAATTTTGGATAGTTCATGTAGTATAACAGTTCTGTTCGCGATATCAAATGCAGATTTTAGATCAAGAAATGTGGTAAAACTAGTAGAGGTGTGTGCAGTGAGAAGGTGGAAATACATGTGGTACAGTCTGTTAAGTATCATTCTTTCAAAAATTTTACAAAAAACATCTAGTTAAGGAGATCGGTCTAAATGTATCAGGCTGTTGGGGCTTAGGGATAGGCAAAATGAGACTTTTGGTCCAGAAAGTAGGAAGAACTCCCTCAATGTAACTGGTATTATGCAGTGCCAACGAAGGATTATCAGGCACGTGCCTTAGCGTTCTGAGGATATCATAGGTTATACCATCCTCTCCAGGAGCAGTTGATCGACCTTTAGTTAATGCGTTATCTAATTCATACTCGGTGAAGAGGCAATCACTCTCATCAATATTTTGGTTCATAAAATTAATCAGTTTCAACATTTCTTCAGAAGCACTAAGTTTTTCTAATATGAGATGGAAGGTTTTCATGCCTGGATGTTTTGGACCAGTCATTTATGAGGTTATTTGCTTTTTCAAGTGGAAAGGGATGAGCAACATTGCCAGTCTTTTTCCTGGTTATTTTATTTATACCTTTCCTTGCATTTGCTAGCGCAGCTTGGAACGTTCTGAGAAGGTCTGGGGTTCTACATTCACGGTATGCATTACCAAACCTCCTAGCTGCATATGTTAGATTGCATAGCTGTGGGTCATTATAGTATTTACATTGGATTAACCTTCCATAACTGGAGAATGACTGATATAATCTACTTCAAGTTTTCACTGCTGGTGTGGTTTCCTGAACACAAGGTTCATGCTGCCACTGGCTGCCATAACTTCTAATCTGCCTAAAGAAAAAAAAGGCACAATACGAGCTTACGACGACGCTTCGGTCCGACTTGGGTCATTTACAAATTCACACTAACAGAAAGGAGAGAAGATGGCAGTAAACTTAGGCCAACAGACAGGGAGGGGACAAGAGAGGTAGTAGTAAAGGAAGTAGAGAGGTAGTAGTAGTAGTGGAGTTAGTCAAAGGCCAAGAAGGAGGAGCACTGCAGGAGCTAAGGGCCAACAAGAAGTAGGAAAAAACACGGGGGAGGGGTTAAGGGATAAGTAAAGGACCAAACACCCAATGCAGAAGAAAACCCAAAAGGAAATGATTAAAAAGGAAAGGGGAAGATGGAGAAGAAGAAAAAGAATCAGGTTAAGTCACAGGTGTTCTGAAGTTTCCCATTACATTTTACAATATAATGGGAAAGGAAGGCATCTACAGAGACAAAGCCAAGACTAAGAAACATACAAGGAAAGTTGTGTATAAGGAAGGATTCAACAAAATGGCGACTGTTAAAGTTGGAAATATGGTAGACAGTTCTAGCAGAAGACCAGTCAATAGGATGACTGTTATCTCTGACATGACAGAAAAGAGCACTGTTGGTGTCGGCAAACCTAACATTACTTTTGTGCTCCATGAGTCTGTCAGAGAGAGAGAACGGCCATTCTCTTAGCCCACTCTTACATTTTCAAAACTCGTATATGATACGTATAAGGATGTTGTAATGGAGTGATAAAATCTTAGATTTTTCCTCCGAAGTAGCTAGTTATTGTTCAGTCCACATCCATCCAAAACAGTTTACAAGAGCACGTTTGGAATTATACCTACAGTTCACTTATCTGTTGCAACAAATTCAGGAAATTTGTTTAATATATCTTGACATATCACTTAAGTTATTATACTGTCTCTCTCATTATTCTTAAATAAAGTGACAATAAAGCACATAGTATTCAAGATAGTGATCATAAGGCTGGCCACATACTTTGCATTTTGTTTGATCATCATCTGTTGTGTCTGCCAAACTTCCAGAAGTACTGGTAACCAAGCCTGAGCCTGGCTACAATATCAGTCAATCTGTTCACATTGCAAGTTGCTCCATAAACACATTTATCTACGTTCTTATTATAATGGGTTATAGAACTACTCAGATTTCTAACTACATTTCTAAAACATTCACTTTCATTATTTACTTCTCTCTAATATTATTCCTAATGCTAGACACAGATACATCAAAGTTATAATCTACATTTTCCTTCGTGGTACTTTTCTTGGCTAATGTATCATCTTTATCATGAAAGAGTAATCCAATGTGTGATGGAATCCATAACAGTTGTATATTAATTACATTTTCGAGGCTTTTTGAGTATCTATATCTGGCTTCTCCATTGATCATGTTGTTAGTCATTATGTGAGTCAAGAGCCTTTAATGATGACATATAATCAGAATTTTTTTTAATAAAAAGAAGCATTTTATATATATAAGACAATTATTTTTGTTATAAAACCATATTTCCATTATTAACTGAAAGGCGCTAATGAGTTGTTCAATTTTTTTTGATAATACGCAAATGATGCAAACCTTGTCCGAATCCATCCATTTAGCTCCATTATCAATATATTTCACATTGGGCTCCCACGACTAACAAATTTAATAGCAGATGTGTTTTCTTTGACTTAAATCTTAGTTTCTTAAATGAAAATATATAGGTTACTTGAAATTATTCACAGCCTTGAGCGAGGATTTGGACACAGCGGCGTCCCCTCTCCAGGTAGCAAGGCTTGGCAGCATCAAGACGCTTTTAAGTCGCGTACCTGTTCTCATCCTTCATCGGGATTTTAATTGCCCCGAAAAAGCTTCCCACACTGTTTAATGTTAAAATGTTATGAAGACTAATATTACGACTCGAAGGAAAGCTGAGTTTCACGATTTTTATTATTATTATTATTATTATTATTATTATTATTATTATTATTATTATTATTATTATTATTAATATTATTATTATTATTATTATTACAAGCAACCATGAGGATTCACCAGCTAAAACTAGAGAGAAGTGGATTTCATTCTCCCAGGAAAGTACCAAACTCATTTTCATTATATTTGATCTGAAGCTGCAATGCCTTGATGGGATTTAAATAATGGAGAAGAAACCTGGGAGTTTTGTTTTATCTAGGCAAAACATCGCCTGTATATCAGGTAAGTCCAGTGAAGATGGTGTTCTTTAATATAAACTTTCATTCTGTAAATCTTTTAACCTTTAATTAAGGAATGTTATTATTCTCTGTTAATTGTATAATAGGACTTTAAATGACTACAGTGAGAGCCAATAGAATTATCTTTTATGGTCCTTCGATTACAAATTCATTGTTGCTTAGTGTTATTAACACATCAGAATATTTGCGATCCTAATATTAATCGTATCAGTCCATCAGCGGTGTGGGGAAGTGTCGAGATCAAGGCAATGAAAGTTATACTTGAGAGTGAACCAATTATAAGTAACACCTTACAGGACTGGGTATAAACACTTCATATACTTTCCCATTAATTCCCCATAAGTTATCTCATTCATTGGATATCTCTCTTGTAGATTTTTCTTCACTTTATATCACATGTATTTTGTAGATATATAAATATAAGGACGTTTGCATTGACTTAATTAGTAGACTCCAAAATATAGTGTGTTTCCAACGGGGTGTATTGTGCACACGTTCATTTGAACTTACTGCTTTTTAAAAAATTACAACTTTTTATTTCTAGACTATTTTCAAGATTGTAAACCGGGAATTATGAAAACTATTCTACATGTAACCTTGTTTCAAATATAACTCAAACAACAATTTCCAGAAAGAAATGATCCTAAGTATTGTGTGTAATAACCCGGGGTTTGCTGCAGTTAGTTAGGTCTCAGCAATAACCCGGGGTTTGCTGTAGTGAGTTAGGTTTCAGTACGCTGGTCTGATTTTCATCTCTGTCCTCTTGAGGGAGTAGTGTTGGCCACGGAAAGGTTCCCAGTTGACACCATCAGCATAAGATTCATGCGCACCATTATGGTATTTACCATTCAGGTTGGATGAATGACATTTTCCATACCACCAAGCACCAAGAAAACTGGAATAAAAATAATGAAATGCAATTAGTTACATTGATTCTTTTGTTAGGATGGGCTGCAATAGAAGGCATGCAAATTTCAGTTGCTTAAGAAATTACAATTGTTTTCTTATAGAATTGTGGAGAGTCTGAAATATAATATAACTGACATAACATTGAGAAATATTGAAAACTGGCATTTTCCTAACTATCAGAATTTCACGATTTTATTGACCAGGTAACAATATAAGCATCCCACAAGGTGGTACACCTTGTGGATGCTATATTGTTACCTGGTGCTTTACTGATTTTTTCTTCCTCCATACTGTTATTTGTAGCTTAACGTTACGTCAGATCGTGTTCAACTTTTCAATGCTAGTTTACTGTACAGGGGGAAGGGTTCATGCAACTATTAACACTGTGATCAAAGTTACATTGCACATTCATGAAATTTAATTTGCATGCAATAACTTAAGAATGACTCTTCTGATTGGCTTCAAACATTCAGAAGAAAGTTGTGATTGTTACTGGAATGTGTTGGCAGCAGTTTGATGACACTTTTATTTTTAAAATAGTGTATATTTTATCCCATTAAATTATGTAAAATGAAGTTAAGTATACCTCGTTAGAAAGGTACCATTATTAAATAGCTTCTGGATTTTAAGATATTACTCAGTAAGATTTTTATCATGTAGATTAAAAAAACTTGTCAATATATTAAAATAATTGGAAATATTTGCATCTGACACAATCTGTGATAACAGGAGAACGTGTTTCTGAGTGGCTTCAATACTGAAACATTGGTGCTTTTAGATGAAGATTTGTGTTGTTATTGAGCTGCAATGATATCAAATAATCTGTTTTATTAACCGTGGATTTGATATCCATTCATTAACTAAACAAGGCCTCTTTTGATTAGTTTCAAAATATTTATGCTGATGGATTTGACAGGAATGATGATGCCTCATAAGTTAAGCTTGAGTATGTGCAAATTTGAAATTTTACTGACATTCTTTTAAATACTTTAGAATTGTTGTATTCAGAGCAATTAACATAAAATGTTCTTTCTGATATTCTTCAAACATTGACTGTTGGTGGGCATTATTGAAAGAAATCATGGAATTCAGTTTAGGCTGTCAAAATTTTTCTGTCAAATTATTAAATAAATTAATTTTTCATTTAATAATTAATGGATGTTCTTCCGATCGGGTTCAAACGTAAAGGCCAGTAAGTAAGTAAGTAAGTTTATTCAGGTATACACAAATGCATTTACATAGATTATCATACATAGCAGCATATGTGTAGAGAACCTAGGATAACCCAAAAAGTCAGAGTGACTTATTTCCATTGGGGTCCTTTATATTAATTGAAAGTATTTTTAATTAATTAAAGCTGTGTAGGTGCTCAAGCATTTTTTTAAATATATCATATTCGACTTGTACTATTTATACCAAAGTTGGTTAACACAGTGTTCTTTGTCTTCCCCCAACTTCCTCCAAAAAAATTTTTTTTTATACTTTCAGAACATCTTAGCCCCATCCCTTTAAATTTTTTTCTTAGAAAAAATTTTAAAAAGAGGCAAGTGAATCAAATTCTTCAATTATATTTAAATAAAATTTCCAAATTGGCTTTAAAGCATTTTTTTTGGAAAGCCTCTTCTGATGACCTTCAAAAATTTTAAAAAAACCCCCCTTTTTCCCACAGAAGTTGGTTTTTTTGTTAATAAAGTGTATACATCAATTTTTATACTTTAAATTTCGGGAAAAGGTGCATCATAATTTTTTTTTTTTAAAAAACAAACAATTTTTCCCAAAACCCCCTTTTCAATGATGCCCCCCAAAAAACTTTCATAATTCTACTATAACACTCATGAAGACATCATTTCACTGTTGCCCCCCCCCAGTCAAATGGGTGACTGATAAAAGGGGTTTTAAACAGTGAAATCTTCTTTTTTCTTTTGCTGTTTTTTTGGGTTTGTGTTGTTTTTTTTAGTACTGCAAAATTTTTTTCACCTTTTTCTTATATTTATATATTTTTTTTAGGTGTGGTAAGTTATAATTGTTTTTTTTTGCATAGAGGACAAGCTACCATAACCTAACCTAACCCCCAAATTTTCTGCAACC
>WNWK01030489.1:0-23466 GCA_009830355.1 Cherax destructor
TCTTCTATTAATCTTGTTTCCTGGGTCCTGTGTCTTTTATATTTTTCAACTTCCAGTTGAAAATATATAAAAGACATTCTATTCTGTCCCTATCCACCTTGTAAATTCTTCTCTGTATATTGTATGTCATTATCATGTCCTCCCCTATCCCTCCTGTCCTCCAGTGTCGTCAGGTCTATTTTCCTTAACCTCTCCTCGTAGGACATATCCCTTAGCTCTGGAACTACTATTGTTGCAAACATTTGCACTTTCTCTAATTTCTTGAAGTGTTTGACCCAGTGTGAGTTCCATACTGGTGCTGCATATTCTAATATAGGCCTTAAGTATAACAGTGTATAGTGTCTTGAATGACTCCTTACTGAGGTGTCGGAATGCTATTCTTAGGTTTGCCAGGCCTACATATGCTGCAGTAGTTATCTGGTTGATGTGCACCTCAGAAAATGTGCTCGATATGATACTCACCCCAAACTCCCTTTCCTTGAGTGAGATTTGCAGCCCGTGGCCCCTTTTACCTGTACTTTGTCCGCAGTCTTCTTTGACCTTTCCCAATCTTCTTTACTTTTCTCTCGGTGAGGTTAAACTCCAGGAGCCAATTGTCTACTCTATTTTTGCTCAGAATCAGATATCCAGATGTAAAGATCACATCTGCTATCATCTCAGCGAGCTTAGTTTCCGTGAGTGCTTTGATGTCTGGGAATGCCTCCATGATTCTTCTGTGCCACTCCTTATATTTATTTCTTATTCTCTCTGCTTTGGTAAACCATTCCTTCAGCTTCTTTTCCAAAACTGAGTTCTTGTTGTTTTTGGGGGCTGGGGGGTGGGAGACCTGCCAGGATACTCTAGTAGACAGATGTGAAGGTGGAATTTGTGTGTTTGTGTGTGTATACTCACCTAACTGTACTCAACTGATTGTGGTTGCAAGGGTCGATCCATAGCTTCTGGCCCCACCTCTTCACTGATCTCTACTCAGTGGCGTGCAGAGTGGGGGGAGGGGCCGAAGGGGCGGTGGCCCCGATCATCCAAATGGGGGGGGGATCCAATTAGAGAGGGAAATAAGATAGTGATTTTGAAATTTCAGCGATGATAAATCAATTTTTGGAGGCTCACCGCACTACAGAGGCAGTGGTTAGCCCTTTATTCTTTTAACATGGTGTACCCTTTCTGTCCAGAGAAAATGGTGCCCACACACGCATGCGCATGACGTACGTTGAACATCCATCAAGAGCAACAAGCAGTTTCCGTTTATAGCTTTATTAAATTTTTGGTACCCAGTTTCATCATCAGTGGAGAAAGTCTCAAAACGTTTGTAGGATCCAAAAATGGTGTTCCATGAAGCTTCTTGTGATCTGAAAGGACTTGTTCATATCTTGAATTTGAAGAATGACGAAATTATCCACAATGCAATACATTTGGCTAATGAATATTGTGAAAACTGGGGAATACCAATTGGACGAACAAGGAGAAGAAGAATAATGCCTGGACAGTCAGCAAGAGATAGTGGACTGACGGCACAAGACGAAATGAATAGAGTAATGGTAGAGATTGTGAACCGATTAAAAACGGAAATTGAAGACCACAGTGTCCGTCTTCAAGGACTCAGTGTCCGTCTTTAAGGACTCAGTGTCCGCCTTCAAGGACTCAGTGTCCATCTTCAAGGACTCAGTGTCCATCTTCAAGGACTCAGTGTCCATCTTCAAGGACTCAGTGTCCATCTTCAAGGACTCAGTGTCCATCTTCAAGGACTCAGTGTCCGTCTTCAAGGACTCAGTGTCCATCTTCAAGGACTCAGTGTCCATCTTCAAGGACTCAGTGTCCATCTTCAAGGACTCAGTGTCCGTCTTCAAGGACTCAGTGTCCGTCTTCAAGGACTCAGTGACCGATTTTCATTTCTTCTGAACTTGAATTCAGTAATAATTGAAGATGAACAAGAAAGAGAGAAATTAAAAATGGAATGTTCAAACTTTGCAAATTATTATGATAATAATGTGGCAGGCATTCAGTTATATGACGAAATTATTGATTTTGTGAGGCTCCTTTGAGCTGGAGGGAACAGAATTCCCCCTGATGGTAAAGATTTTGTGGTGTGTTTACTGTAGTATGGGAGGGATGTCTCCCACGCTGTGTTTACTGCAGTATGGGAGGGATGTCTTTCCCACGCTGTGTGTTTACTCCAGTATGGGAGGGATGTCTTTCCCACGCTGTGTGTTTACTCCAGTATGGGAGGGATGTCTTTCCCACGCTGTGTCATACACATTGCTGCTTACAATCGCATTTTCAGTCGCAAGTTGTGAAAGGTCATTTTCAAAACTGAAATTAATAAAAACATATTTGAGGTCTTCAGTGTCACAGGAGCGACTGACCAACCTGGCTTTAATAAACATTGAAAAAATTTCTCACAGCTGATGTAAACAGTGAAGTAGTTCAAGTGTTTTCTGACACCAGGTGTCATATGGGAAATAACTTAATAAATTTGGTTGATTTATATTTAAATCGAATAAAGTGTTATTTCATGTTTCATCTGTGTTTACATATTGAAAATATATCCCTTTCTCATAATATTTCTCAGTACTAGGCCTTATACACAGGAGAAACCGATAAATCTACAAAACAAACTCCAGGAAACTGTCAGGCTATACCAGCGGTTCTCCCTCAGTGCTAAATGTGGGAAAGAAGTGAATAGTTAACCAACCAATGATATTTTTAATAGCGGACTTCCATATTAATGACCAGTGTACATTAGGGGAAACATAGGAGAAACGCCAAATCTAACGTCAAACTCAAGGAATCTGTCAGGGGCAGTGGCCGTTTTTCCCTCACTGCTTTTAAAAATGGCTGACACATCAACTCTACGAGGACTAGCAACAACGACGAGCCCCGCTATATGGGACTGATGGGACTGTGTGCGGACATCACCTTTGAAAAACTTCTTTTTACACTGCCAGGATGGAAATGAGATAGAAGTGTGATAGGGGAAGCCGGACTATGAAGGGAGGAGTGATGGGAGTTTACGAAGTAAGGGGACAAGTGAGGGGTAATCCGGGTATGTGATAACAGAAAATTTACTAGTAACCAGTGGTGATTTCTAGAGTAGATACTAGGCATTGCTAGGTGTCTGATAGGATCAGTGGTTTCTTTTTTAATAAAAAGTAAAGAAAATAAAATATTTTTTATTGTAAAATGATAAAAGTGAAGAGTAACTATGGCTGGCATCAGAGGGTTCAGGCTGCCATAATGATATTTATCATTATTGTGCATTTCTCGGAATAAGGAAATCAGTCATGGGGTCTGGAAAAGGTGAATGAGGTGATAGCTCCCTGGAAAGTGAAAGCCCAACAGTGGCCATCATACCAGAAACGTAAGTGCCACTATCGCCGCAAGGTTTGGCAACCTCACATCTCCAAAACAAAACAATGGCGCACAGCTTTTATAGTGGCGCTGTTAAGTGGTGATATTCATACTAATCCAGGACCTCAATCTATGGTACAGGTGCAAAACAGACAGATAAGTCATGGTGATAATGTCGGTCTAGTTGCTAGTAATGATAATCTTAACGTTATATGTAATGCACAGTCAATAGAACCATTATTAATATATCAGACACCACCAGACATTTGTATACACTGTACTAAGGTACGAAATAAGAACAGTAAACTTACCGGATGTAAATTATGTAAAGGTTGGGTGCATAATGGATGTGTGTTCAATTATGGTAATGGTGCCAGATTTCCTTTTGTTTGTAACAAATGCACTTTGGCACAGTTACCCTTTAACAACGATGACATTAATTTACCTACTTTTAATGCTAATGACCCCTTGCCATATATTGATGATTATGATTGGCTTAGGAAAACAGGCCTTCACTTTATTCATGTCAACGAAAGATCACTTCTTCCAAAATTGACAGAGATTAGGATTCTAGCTAACAGAACTAGATCGGCAGTTATAAACATCTCGGAATCCTGGTTGGATGATACGGTGACTGACGAAGAGGTCAAAATAGAAGGTTACAATATAAAACGCTTAGATAGGAATAGAAAAGGTAGTGGTGTATGTGCCTACATAAGGAACGACTTAGCTATAATCCAAGACCTGATTTAAATAACAATAAACTGGAGATTCTATTGTTTGAAGTGTTGCTTCCCAAGACCAAACCCATCTTAGTAGGAACTAGTTACCACCCTCCCACCCATGACCAGTTCTTAGAAGACTTTTCGAGAGTCTTGTCAGGACTTGATAACAATGACGAGACAGTAATACTGGGAGACTTCAATATCTGTTTCCAACAGCAAAATAACGGGCTATGTAAAAGATATAAGCAAATTCTGGATTTAAATAGTTACACGCAACTAATTAATACACCAACCCGGATCACACAGTTCTCAGCCACCCTAATTGACCACATACTTTGTAACCGCCCTGAGAACATTAGTCAGTCAGGGGTCATTACCACAGGTCTTAGTGATCATTTCATCATTTACTGTACGAGGAAAATCACTAGGGAACGGATAGGCCTACACAAGACAATAAAAGTTAGGTCAACTAGAAACTACAGTAAAGAAACACTGGTAAATATGCTACACAATTGTGATTGGACGGTGATAACAAGTTGCACGGACGTAAATGATGCCTGGGAAAAGTTCAAAACAACATTCACTGCCATCCTTGATAATATTGCACCAGTTAAAGAGGTTAGGATTAAACGAAGAACTGAACCCTGGATGACTACTGACATATTAGATAATATGAAATTCAGAGACCAGTTGATAAAAAGATTTAAGGCAAACAGACAGGATATTGCAGCACTAAATGAATTCCAAAGGGTGAGGAACAGTGCAGAGGCTTATAAAAGGCGCAAAGGCAAGACACTATTGCTCAAAAATCGAAGAGTACAAGAATAACCCTAGAAAGCTCTGGCAACAACTCAAACAGTTGGGGTATAGCCATAAACCAGTAGATAGATCTAACATAGTTCTAAATGTCGATAACGAGGTATGCAACGAAACAACTAAAGTGGCAAATTGTTTTAATTCATACTACACAACTGTCGCATCAACACTAGTAAGTAAGCTACCAGCTGCATCAAATATCTTTAACACAGACTCTGATAAATTTAAAACATACTATACCAATAAAGGAGTAACTCCAAACAGTTGTCAACTAGAAAGTGTATCTCATGACTTCGTGCAAAAAGAACTAACCAGGTTAAACCCAATTAAGAGCACCGGCCCAGATATCATCCCGTCTAAGTTCCTAAAAGATGGTGCCTCTCAACTGGCAATCCCCATTGCTCACACAATAAATTTGTCCATCACCACTAATACAGTGTCAGAGGGGTTCAAGGAGGCCAGAGTTACTCCTATCTTCAAGAAAAATAGTAGGTCTGATGTCAGCAACTATAGGCCTGTTAGTATACTCAGTGTAATATCCAAAATTCTAGAGAGGGCGGTGTACTGTCAAGTAGTTATGTATCTTAATGACAACAACATTCTTCATAATTACCAATCAGGCTTTAGGAGCTCTTACTCAACCGACACCTCCCTAATTAATCTGATGGATTACATGAACTGAAATGCCTATAGGAAACCTCATAGGAATGGTAACTTTAGTCTTGCAAAAGGCCTTCGATACTGTCAACCACAATATATTATGTAAGAAACTTCAAGCTATCGGCATAGGTTCCACAGACTGGTTTAAGTCCTATCTTAGCAACAGGAAACAAATTGTCAAAATCCACAAAACGGAATCAGAACCACTGCCGATAGCATATGGAGTTCCCCAAGGTAGTATTCTGGGTCCTTTATTATTCCTGTGTTATGTAAATGACATGCTCATCAGTGTCAAGTGCAAACTCCTACTGTATGCGGATGACAGTGCTCTGTTAGTGTCAGGTAAAGACCCACAAGATATAGCTAATGTATTAACACTGGAACTGGAGTCCTGCAGCAAATGGTTAGTAGACAACAAACTATCGTTACATCTAGGAAAACAGAAGCCATACTCTTTGGCACGAAATATAAACTGAGAAGGGTAAATAATTTTAATGTCCGGTGTAATGGAGAATCCATCACTTCAGTTTCCTCAGTAAAATATCTGGGAATCCCCTTTGACCCATGCATGTCAGGAGAATTGATAGGGAACAGTGTAGTAAAGAATGCGAATGCCAGACTGAAGTTCCTCTACAGACAAGCACAGTGTCTACCTACTGAGGCTCGCAGGACTCTATGTCTAGCCCTTATACAATGTCATATTGACTACGCTTGCTCTTCATGGTACTCTGCCTTGACAAAAAAACTGAAAGATAAACTGCAAATCACCCAGAACAAAATGGTAAGATTCATCCTGGACCTGGGACCAAGAGAACATGTAGGCCAGGATGAATTACAACAATTGGATATGCTGAATATTGAAGACAGAGTAAAACAACTGAAGTTAAATAAAGTTTATAAAATTGCTCACAAACAGTGTCCAGAATATCTTGCTGCCAATTTTGTCAAGGCTGGGAACCAAAGCAGTCATAGTACTAGGGGGAGAGAGCACAACTTTGTAGTTCCCACAGTCAGTGGCCAGGCTTCAAACATCTTTTATTGTACAGCAATAAAGGAATGGAACAGACTGCCTGCACATGTCAAAGCCAGTCACAGCATGAGCCAGTTCAAGAAGAGAACCAAAAGGCACCTAATGAATGTAGCGACAGAAAGGGAGGAGAATGATTTTTTATTTTTTTAGCTAACACACATGTATATGTAAATAACTCTTTACCTTATTCCTAGTGTATACATATATCCTTTATAATATAATAACATATATATCCTACAATATAAAATATTAAAGTATAAAAAGGACCCCAATGGAAATAAGTCACTCTGTCTGACTTTTTTGGGTTATCCTAGGTTCTCTACACATATGCTGCTATGTATGATAATGTATGTAAATGTATTTGTGTGTACCTGAATAAACTTACTTACTTACTTACTTGATAAACCACCTCAATTACTGGGAACGCTTGAAGTTCCTAAACCTGTACTCTCTAGAACGCAGGCGGGAGAGATACATTATTATATACACGTGGAAAATTCTCGAGGGCTTAGTACCAAACTTGCACACAAAAATCACTCCGTACGAAAGCAAAAGACTCGGCAGACGATGTAACATCCCCCCAATGAAGAGCAGGTGTTACACTAGCACGTTGAGGGACAACACAATAAGTGTGAGGGGCCCAAGATTGTTCAACTGCCTCCCAGCATAAATCAGGGGGATTACCAACAAACCCCTGGCTGTCTTCAGGCAGGCACTGGACAGGCACCTGAAGTCGGTACCTGACCAGCAAGGCTGTGGTTCGTACGTTGGACTGCGTGCGGCCAGCAGTAACAGCCTGGTTGATCAGGCTCTGGTCCAACATGAGGCCTGGTCACAGACCGGGCCGCAGGGGCGTTGACCCCTGGAATTCTCTCCAGTTAAACATACAATCAAGGAGTTGGCCCCGGGCATCACTCTGCACGCCACTGTCTCTACTAGGTCCACTTTCTCCCTGCTCCATGAGCTTTATCATACCTCTTTTTAAAGCTGTGTGCATCCTGCCTCCGCTACATCACTCTCCAGATTGTTCTACTTCCTGACAACTCTATGGCTGAAGAAATAATTCCTAACATCCCTGTGACTCATCTGAGTTTTCAACTTCCCGTTGTGACCCCTTGTTACTGTGTCACATCCCTGAAACATTCTGTCTCTGTCCACCTTGTCAATTCCTCTCAGTATTTTATATGTCGTTATCATGTCGCCCCTATCCCTCCTGTTTTCCAGTGTTGTCAGATTGAGTTCCCTTAACCTCCCATCGTAGGAAAAATCCCTCAGTTCCAGGACTAATCTTGTTAAGAACATGAAAAAGAAGGAACACTGCAGCAGACCTTTTGGCCCATGCGAGGCAGGTCCAAGTCACCTACCGGCTTAAGCCAATGACCCAACCTAGTCAGGTCAGTTTACATCCACTTAAGGAAGGAGCACGGCATCAGACGTATTATCACAAGCTAGTCAGGTCCAACTCACACCCACCCACCCACCCATGTATTTATCCAACCTATTTTTAAAACTACACAACGTCTTAGCTTCTATTACGGTACTCGGGAGTTTGTTCCACTCATCCACAACTCTATTACCAAACCAGTGCTTTCCTTTATCCTTCCTGAATCTGAATTTTTCCAACTTAAAGCCATTGCTGTGAGTCCTGTCTTGGCTGGATATTTTTAGCATACTATTTACATCCCCTATATTTATTTCTGTTTTCCATTTATACACCTCAATCATATCCCCCCTAATTCTACGCCTTTCTAGAGAGTGCAGATTCATGGCCCTCAGTCTATTCTCATAGGGAAGATTTCTGATAATCTAAATGAGGCCTAACCAAGGATATATAGAGTTGAAAAACAATCTGAGGACTTCTATTATATATGGCCCTTGATATGAAGCCAAGGGTTCTGTTTGCTTTATTGCGAACACTTATGTACTGTTGACTTGGTTTTAGATTACTGCTAACCAGAACTCCTAAATCCTTTTCGCAATCAGTAATATTAAGGTCTACCTTATTTAGTTTATATGTGGCATGGTTATTTTCTTGTCCAACATTTAGAACTTTGCATTTGTCTACATTAAACTGTATCTGCCACTTCTCCAACCACTGCATCAGTCTATTCAAATCATCCTGGAGTGCTCTAATGTCCTTATTAGAATGAATTTGGAGACCTATTTTGGTGTCATCAGCAAACTTGCTTATGTTGCTATTTATTCGCTCATCAGTGTCGTTTATGTAAATTGTTGCAAACCTTTGCACTATTTTTAATTTCTTGACGTGTTTGACCAGGTTGTGGTTCCATACTGGTGCTGCATACTCCAGTATTTGCCTGACGGACGCGGTGTATAGCGTCGTGAATGACTCCTTACTTAGAAGGGGAAATGCTATTCGCAGGTTTGCCAGGCGCCTGTATGCTGCAGCAGTTATTTGGTGTATGTGGACCTCAGATGTACTCGGTATAATGCTTACCCCAAGATCCTTTTCCTTGAGTGAGTTTTGCAGCCTTTGACCTCCATCTGCTGTCTCCTTTGTCCTTCCCCAATCTTCATATCTTTGTACTTGCTGGGGTTAAACTCCAGGAGCCAGTTGTCAGACCAGGCTTACAACCTGTCCAGATCCCCTTGTAGCTTACCTGATCCTCGTTTACTTGTATTCTCTTCATTAGTTTCACATCGTCTGCAAACAGGGACACCTTTGACTTTATTCCTTCCATCATATCATTCACATATACAAGAAACAACACAGGACCTAGGACTGACGATTGTAGAACCCCACTCAACATATGACACCTCGTTGCGGACCGACACACGCTGTTTCCTTAATGTCAGGTATTCCCTGATCCATTGCACTACTCTCCCTCTTACTCCTGCCTTCTTGTCTAATTTTTCAACCAGTCTTTTGTGGAACTGTATCAAAACCCTCTTACAGTCCAAGAAGATGCAGTCTACCCACCCCTCAATTTCCTGTCTTACTTCTGTTACCTTGTCATAGAACTCCAATAGATTCGTGATGCAGGATTTCCCTTCCCTAAAGCCGTGCTGGTTGTCATGTATTAGTCCATTCCATTCTAGGTACTCTACTACTCTCGTCAGTGACACTGGTCTGTAGTTAAGCACAGCCTGTCTGTCTCCTTTCTGAAAAACTGGGACTATATTTGCTGTCTTCCACACCTTAGACAGTTCCCCTTTTTCGATAGATTTATTGAATATTGTTGTTAGAGGCATGCACAATGCGTTTGCTCCCTCTCTCAGGACCCAAGGAGAGATATTGTTTGCGCCCACCAACTTCGAGGTATCTAGTTTCATTAGCAGTTTCTTCAATTTATCCTCGGTTGTGTGCAGTGTGTCCAGCACTTGCTGGTGCACCCTACCACCTTGATTTTCTGGGAGCCTCTCTCTATTTTTCTCAACAACTTTGGGTCAAATATGGATTTTGATGCTGTCTTTTTCATATTGATGGTGGGCTTCTCTCCTTATCCATGAATATTCATTCCTGGCTCTTCGACTCAATTCCCTGTTTTCCTGGCTTTGGCCTCTCTTGGTAAACCATGGGCTCAATCTGGTCTTTCCATTGTTTCTGTTGCCCTTTGGTTTTAACTTCTCTTCTGCCTCCCTGCACTTTGTGGTCACGTGTTCCATTATTTTGTTTACTGTCTTTTCCTCTAACTCGCTCCCCCACTGCATCTCATGTAGGAATTGCCTCATACTTGTGTAGTCCCCATTTTGGAAGTTTGGTGTCTGCTATCCTTCTCGTGCTACTTTACTCTCCATTGTTAACTCCACTATATATTCATAACTCAAGACCATGGGGTTACTAAAGCCTATGGGGTCTTTCGTGTGTGATATCTTCTATGTCCGAACTGCTCAAGGTGAATACAAGATCTAGCCTTGCTGGTTCATTGTCGCCTCTCTCTCTTGATGTGTCCTTAACATGTTGGTACATGAAGTTTTCTAGTACTGCCTCCAGCATCTTAGCTCTCCATGTTTCTGGTCCACCATATGGCTCCAGATTCTCCCATCCAATCTCCTTTATGGCTGAAATTCTCCATGATGAGTAACTTTGCCCTGCTCATGTGGGCCCTTCTGGCAATGTCGGTTAGTGTGTCCACCATCACTCTTTTGCTCTCATCATATTCTTGTCTTGGCCTCCTGTTATTCAGTAGTGGGTTGTACCATCATTTTTGGGCCCCACAGTATGCTGTGCTCCTACTATGTAGTTATCCGTTGCCACTCTTCATAGTCCTCCCATCTCCTCAGAAGTCCATTGGTTCTTGATAAGCATTGCAACTCCTCCTCCTCCCCCTCAACCCCCCTCCCATCTTTCCTCAAGATCTGATAACCAGATGGGAGGATCATGTCTGTTATTACTTACATGAGCTTTGTCTCTGTGATTGCTATGATGTCTGGGGATGCCTCAGTGATTCTTTCCTGCCACTCCTCACTCTTATTTGTAATTCCATCTGCGTTGGTGTACCATACCTTCAGCTTCCTTTCTAGAACTGGGAGGTGGGAGAGGTTCTTGCTGGTTGTTTGTGTGTGTGGTAACGGATAACATGCAGCCTTGATTAATGATCTTCCTGCAGCATATAGATTCCATCTCTAATGAACCAACTTCTGATACATTTGATGGGATTTAAACCTTAGATACAGAATGCCTGTGTAGTAGATAGACTTCAAATGAATTAAACCGTCTCTTGGTGAAGTTGATAGATTAAATACTAATTAGACTATCTCCTGGTGTAGTAGATAGGCTTAACATACATTAAATCAATCATGGTGCAGTAGATAAGCTCTAAGCCTTAGTAACAAACCCAGATATAATATATAGGCTTTATGTGTAGTAAACTGATCACTGGTGTAGTAGATAGGTTTTAAACCCTCCCACTAATATAAGGATAACAACATGTATTATAACAGCATAAATACAAAGTTTGCAACTGGGGGCGAAACGTCTTGAAATGCATGTTTTTCCCTTCTTGCAATGACTTTGAATTCCACAAAGTCAGGAAGCATTACCGCTCTTGATAGTCACGTTCAGTCTCTGGACAAAAAAAACACGTCGTTGCCTTCAGATGCTTCGTCTTCTGACAGATTTATTATTTATTCATAGTCAAATGAGAGAACTGCTTGAAGCCGCAGTTGTGTTTGAGAAAGTACTCGAACTAGAGGCGGAGAAATCATTGTGACAGACACTTGTTGTGGGCAACACTGTAGAAGGCGTTTGATGCGAGGCATTGAAGGTTTCCCCTCTAAAATATCCCATATTTCCCGGTGTGGAGTTTTATGACTTTCTTATCGCGGGTTCTAACCCCGCCCGAGGTATGGTTTCTTTGTGATCTACCTGAGAGAGAGAGAGAGAGAGAGAGAGAGAGAGAGAGAGAGAGAGAGAGAGAGAGAGAGAGAGAGAGTAAATGTCTCACGGCAGGTCCTCAGGTGTCCTACAGTTTTATAGACACTAAAACACTACTGTCATTAATATTTCAGCTGTTGACTGTCTCTGTCTGTCTGTCTGTCGCTATTGCTGTTACAAAGATAGACTATACTCTCTTATTTTCTAAGCTAAGTGTTGTTACGTTGACCAGTTCACTTTAAAGTGTTCCTAAACATCAAACCATTTTCATCTTACTAAGTAGGAAGACTTAATATACTTTTTCTCCCTCAAGAAATATACACTCAGTGGCCACTTTATTAGGTACAGCCTTCTAGTACTGGGTAGGGCTGCACTTTGTCCCCAGAGCATCCTGAATTCCTTGCAGCATGCTGGAAACATTCCTTAGAGACCCTGGTCCAGGATGACAGCATCGCACAGCTGCTGCGGATCTGTCGCTCTCACATTCATACTGTTGAGCTGCCGTTCCCTCACATCACAGGTTTACGCACAATTCTGACTGCACCATCTGCATGTCGCATCAGAAATCGCGATTCGTCGGACCAGGCGACGTTTTTCGAGTCTTCAACTGTGCAAGTTTTGGTGAGCCTGTGTCCACTGTAGCCTCCGTTTCCTGTTCTTAGCTGACAAGAGTGGAGCCTGGAGTGATCATCCACTTCAAGGTTCAACTTGTTGCGTGCTAAGAGATGCTCTTGCGCATCCCACTGCTGTAACATGTGGTTATTTGAGTTACTGTCGCCTTTCTGTCGGCTTGAACCGGTCTGGTCATTTTCTTCTGACCTCTTTCTTTAACAATGCTTTTTCGGCCACAGAACTGCCGCTCACTTAATGTTTTGTGTTGTTCACAGCATTGTGTGTAAACTCTGGAGAATGTTGTGTAATAATGTCCCAGGAGATCAGCAGTGTATTAGATACTCAAGCCACCTCGTCTGTTTGGCACCAACAATCATTCAATGTTCAAAGTCACTTAGTGAACATTTCTTCCCCACTCTGATGTTCACTTTGAACAACAAGTGAATCTCTTGACCACGTCTGCATGCTGTTAAACAGTGAAGTGCTGGCGTGTGATTGGCTGATAATTGCATTAACGAGCAGTGCACAGTTGTACCTAATAAAGTGGCCAGTGTGTGTGTGTGCGCTTATCTTTGTGTTTTTTAAGTTTAATAGTTATGGATTTTGAATTTACAAGTATTCGTTTTGATGCACAATTTTTTTTTTTATCAGAAAATGATCCTGTCGGATTTTTTTTGTTTTTAAGAGTCAATGTTTCTATTTTTGATGAGTTGTGTGATGTCATCTGTTTATGAGACTTTGTTTACATTCTTGTAATGCGGTTGTGGGATGTATTACGTAGTGTATTTATTATGCAGTGTATTGGTGAATGTTGTATAAAAAGTGCTCCATATATTATCTCAGTTTCCGAGATTTGTTCTGAAACCGGACGCGTATTAGTCGTGAAGAGTAGCCAGGGCAGGACAGGAGCAGGACAGGGCAGGACAGGAGCAGGACAGGGCAGGACAGGAGCAGGACAGGGCAGGACAGGAGCAGGACAGGGCAGGAGAGGTGTGTTAGTACGTGAACAGCGTGAACAGCGTTAACAGCTGCGGCTGGAACAAGTCGTCATGGTTTGGTGTAGGTATGTGGGTGGTATTTTTGGCCAAGTCTAGGTCATTGGTTATATTATTGTTGTTATGTTCTCACAATTTTCCTCTAAGGTCCTAGTGTGTGCAAGTGCCTGTGTTTTGGAGAGTATATATATACTATAACGTTTTGACTGCAGGCTGAGAAGCCGACAGGAGAGAGAAGGGGGTGTCCTAAAGCCTCCCTGTATATAAATTTTGTTTTATTCACTAGTAGCAATATACTAGTGAGCTAATGTGAGTGAGTAAAGGTGAATTGGTGTGTGATTTTTGTATATAGAGTAAGGTGCAAAAAGATCACAGTAAACAGGTGATATCAAAATATGCAAGACAACCACTTTGAAAAAATAGAAGAATTCCAAGCGCTTTCGTAACTACTCACATTATCATAGCACTATAAAACAAAACATAACAAGAAGGCTTATAAAGAGGCAAGACTACACCTCACAGTCACATCATGCTGCATATGTAAGTTTAATATATATATATATATATATATATATATATGTCGTGCCGATTAGGTAAAACTGGTCAATTAGCAAGAACTCATCTAAAATTAAGTCCTTTTTAAAATTTTCTCTTATACGTTTAAAGATATATTTTTTTCATTTATGTTTATGTAAAACTTTATAATTTTGTACCAAGAGAAACTTTGAAAACCTACCTAACCTTTTTACAACAAGCGCAATTTAATTTAGCCTAACCCAACTAAATATATTTTAGATACGTTAACATTAATTTAATAATAAACAAACACAATGAAATATATTTTTTTCGTTATGTTCAGAATGATTTTGGAGAAATTATTGCATACACAAATTTTCACTTGTCTTATATGGCAAGGTGAGCGTTGCTATTTAAGCCAAAATCGCAAGTTTTACCTAATCGGCACGACATATATATATATATATATATATATATATATATATATATATATATATATATATATATATATATATATATATATATATATATATATATATATATATATATATATATATATATATATATGTCGTGCCGATTAGGTAAAACTGGTCAATTAGCAAGAACTCATCTAAAATTTAGTCCTTTCTAAAATTTCCTCTTATACGTTTAAAGATATATTTTTTTCATTTATGTTAATGTAAGAATTTATAATTTTGTACCAAGAGAAACTTTGAAAACCTACCTAACCTTATTACAACAAGCGCAATTTAATTTAGCCTAACCCAACTAAATATATTTTAGATAAGTTAACATTAATTTAATAATAAACAAACACAATGAAATATATATTTTTTCGTTATGTTCAGAATGATTTTGGCGAAATTATTGCATACACAAATTTTCACTTGTCTTATATGGCAAGGTGAGCGTTGCTATTTAAGCCAAAATCGCAAGTTTTACCTAATCGGCACTACATATATTATATATATATATATATATATATATATATATATATATATATATATATATATATGCAAGAAAACCACTATGAAAAAAATAGAAGAATTCCAAGCGCTTTCGTGACTACTCACATTATCAAGGAACTATAACAGGAAACATGACAAGAAGGGCTTATATAAGGGGCGAGACTACACCTCACAGTCACATCACACTAACAAAGACTACACCTCACAGTAGCGTAACATCTCACGACTCTGTGAAGAGGAACATAAGAAAGGACCTGAAACTCTTCCCAAGAATTAAGATTAGTCCAATTTATCATTAAATTCTTCCCAAATTTTATTAATTATAAATGAATTCAATTTATATAAACCAAAAGAAATATTCATATTATTTTCAAAACTGCTTTTAATGAAACATGATTCTATTATATTTCTCTCAACCATGGACTTGCTTGATACAACCTTCTCAGCATTTTGAAAATCAATAGGATGGTTAAAGTCTCTCACATGAATAAATAGAGCATTATAATCTTGTCCAGTTCTAATGCTATATTTATGTTGTTTTAATCTTAGTTCAAGACTTTTACCAGTTTGACCATAATAAACTTTATCGCATATTTTACAGGGAATCTTATAGACACATCCGTCAGCATTTTGAGGGGAATTTTTTATCAAAAGTCTTTTTACTGTATCAAGATTTTTAAATACAACTTTGATATTAAAATTCTTAAGAAAGGAAGGCATATCAACCAAGTTTTCATGGTAAGGGAGAACCAACATATTTTTGGTTGAATAAGGTTGGTTGTCCCTTTTTGGATTGTAAAAAGTATTTCTAGCTATTTTAAAAGATTTATCAATTATGTTTCTTGGGTATTTTAAATCATTTGCTATTTCATAAATTTTAGAGATTTCTTCATCTATGAACTCTGGACTACAAATGCGTAAAGCTCTCAAAAACATTGAAGAAAAAAACGACACTTTAACTCTATCTTGATGTGAAGAATAATAGTGTACATAGGAACAATTATTTGTAGGTTTTCTGTAAATTTTAAATTTAAAATCAATGTTACCCTTAATAATAAAAACATCTAGGAAGGGCAATGAGTTATTTACTTCGAATTCAACAGTAAAATTTATAGAATGAGCTAAGCTATTTAATTTAACAATGAAATGGTTTATATCTACATTCTTAGGCATAAGGCACAAAATATCATCAACATATCTATACCACTTAGCTCTATTGGGAAGGATAGTGTTAAGCAATCTTGTTTCGAAAAATTCCATATATAAGTTACTAAGAACAGGTGAAAGAGGGTTTCCCATTGCCATACCAAACTTCTGAGTGTAAAACTCATCATTAAATACAAATTTTGCATCAACAATACAAAGTTTAATAAGTTTAATGATAGTAGGAACTGGCAATGGTAAATCATAATTAACCAGTTCTTCAGATAAGAAACTTAGTAAATCATCAACTGGAACTTTTGTAAACAAGGAGGTAACATCAAAACTAACCATATTGAAATCATTTAAATCAGTCAAGGTGCTTAATTTATCAACTAAATCTAAGTTGTTTTTAACATTAAAATTAGAAATTTTCCAACAATTGGGCTCAAAATATCAACAAGCCATTTAGAAGTTTATAAGAAACTGAACCTATAGAGCTAATAATTGGTCTAACAGGATTACCAGGTTTGTGTGTTTTTATTAATCCATACATATAAGGTAAAGATGGATTAGTGGAAGTAAATTTTTAATTAATTCATCTTTGCCCTTCAATAGATGTTTTATAGTTTATTGAAATTGCTGTTAACAGTTTCTAAGGGATTCTTTCTAAGTTTAGAATAGGTTTCAAAATCATCTAGGAGGTTATTCATTTTATCTTGGTAATCGGTTTCTTTCATAATTACAATTGCATTAATTTTATCTGCTTTAGTAAGACGCAAATTTTATTATTCAAAGTGAATCATAAGACTTAAAAAATCTTTGAGGGCAATTGGGAATATTTTGTTTTAACATTGAGCTATATACCATCCCCTTACTAATATTAATTTCATCAGTGGATAAATCAGAGGATTTTTCTAAATTACAAAAGGCTTTGCAATTTCAACATTATTAAGTTTTTGAAGTTGCAAAACTTAAACCGAAACCAAGAGCAGCAGTTGTATTTTTATATAATATTTCATCTGATAAGTTAATTACAAAATTGTTATTAGCGTGCTTTGTCCAATCACTATTTTCAATTAAATTATCTAATTTTCTTTGTAGTTTGTTTTTGAGATTATTACAAATTCTTCTGAGCACGCTAATAACAATTTTGTAATTAACTTATCAGATGAAATATTAGATAAAAATACAACTGCTGCTCTTGGTTTCGTTTAAGTTTTGCAACTTCAAAAACTTAATAATGTTGAATCAAAAGCCTTTTGTAATTTAGAAAATCCTCTGATTTATCCACTGATGAAATTAATATTAGTAAGGGATGGTATATAGCTCAATGTTAAAACAAAATATTCCCAATTGCCCTCAAAGATTTTAAGTCTTATGATTCACTTTGAATAATAAAAATTTGCGTCCTACTAAAGCAGATAAAATTAATGCAATTGTAATTATGAAAGAAACCGATTACCAAGATAAAATGAATAACCTCCTAGATGATTTTGAAACCTATTCTAAACTTAGAAGAATCCCTTAGAAACTGTTAACAGCAATTTCAATAAAACTATAAACATCTATTGAAGGGCAAAGATGAATTAATTAAAAATTTACTTCCACTAATCCATCTTTACTTATATGTATGGATTAATAAAACACACAAACCTGGTAATCCTGTTAGACCAATTATTAGCTCTATAGGTTCAGTTTCTTATAAACTTTCTAAATGGCTTGTTGATATTTTGAGCCCAATTGTTGGAAAATTTCTAATTTTAATGTTAAAAACAACTTAGATTTAGTTGATAAATTAAGCACCTTGACTGATTTAAATGATTTCAATATGGTTAGTTTTGATGTTACCTCCTTGTTTACAAAAGTTCCAGTTGATGATTTACTAAGTTTCTTTTCTGAAGAACTGGTTAATTATGATTTACCATTGCCAGTTCCTACTATCATTAAACTTATTAAACTTTGTATTGTTGATGCAAAATTTGTATTTAATGATGAGTTTTACACTCAGAAGTTTGGTATGGCAATGGAAACCCCTCTTACTGTTCTAGTAACTTATATATGGAATTTTCGAAACAAGATTGCTTACACTATCCTTCCCAATAGAGCTAAGTGGTATAGATATGTTGATGATATTTTGTGCCTTATGCTAAGAATGTAGATATAAACCATTTCATTGTTAAATTAAATAGCTTAGCTCATTCTATAAATTTTACTGTTGAATCGAAGTTAACTCATTGCCCTTCCTAGATGTTTTTATTATTAAGGGTAACATTGATTTTAAATTTAAAATTTACAGAAAACCTAAAATAATTGTTCCTATGTCCCTATTACTCTTCACATCAAGATAGAGTTAAAGTGTCGGTTTTTCTTCAATGTTTTTGAGCTTTACGTATTTGTAGTCCAGAGTTCATAGATGAAGAAATCTCTAAAATTTATGAAATATAATGATTTAAAATACCCAAAAACATAATTGATAAATCTTTTAAAATAGCTAGGAATACTTTACAACCAAGGGACAACCAACCTTATTCAACCAAAAATATGTTGGTTCTCCCTTACCATGAAAACTGGTTGATATGCCTTCCTTTCTTAAGAATTTTAATATCAAGTTGTATTTAAAATCTTGATACAGTAAAAGATTTTGATAAAAATTCCCCCAAATGCTGACGTGTCTATAAGATTCCTGTAAAATATGCGATAAAGTTTATTATGGTCAAACTGGTAAAAGTCTTGAACTAAGATTAAAACAACATAAATATAGCATTAGAACTGGACAGATTCTAATGCTCTATTTATTCATGTGAAGATTTTAACCATCCAATTGATTTTCAAAATGCTGAGAAGGTTGTATCAAGCAAGTCCATGGTTGAGAGAAATATAATAGAATCATGTTTCATTAAAAGCAGTTTTGAAAATAATATGAATATTTATTTTGGTTTATATAAATTGGATTCATTTATAATTAATAAAATTTGGGAAGAATTTAATGATAAATTGGACTAATCTTAATTCTTGGGAAGATTTCAGGTCCTTTCTTATGTTCCTCTTCACAGAGTCGTGAGATTTACGCTACTGTGAGGTGTAGTCTTTGTTAGTGTGATGTACTGTGAGTGTAGTCTGCCCTTATATAAGCCCTTCTTGTCATGTTTCCTGTTATAGTTCCTTGATAATGTGAGTAGTCACGAAAGCGCTTGAATTCTTCTATTTTTCATAGTGGTTTTCTTGCATATTTTGATATCACCTGTTTACTGTGATCTTTTGCATATATATATATATATATATATATATATATATATATATATATATATATATATATATATATATATATATATATATATATATATATATATATATATATAATAGCAACGCTCTTCTTGCCATATAAGACAAGTGAAAATTTGTGTATGCAATAATTTCGCCAAAATCATTCTGAACATAACGAAAAAAATATTTCATTGTGTTTGTTTATTATTAAATTAATGTTAACGTATCTAAAATATATTTAGTTGGGTTAGGCTAAATTAAATTGCGCTTGTTGTAATAAGGTTAGGTAGGTTTTCAAAGTTTCTCTTGGTACAAAATTATAAATTCTTACATTAACATAAATGAAAAATATATCTTTAAACGTATAAGAAAATTTTAGAAAGTACTTAATTTTAGATGAGTTCTTGCTAATTGACCAGTTTTACCTAATCGGCACGACATATATATATATATATATATATATATATATATATATATATATATATATATATATATATATATATATATGTCGTGCCGATTAGGTAAAACTGGTCAATTAGCAGAACTCATCTAAATTAAGTACTTTTAAAATTTCTCTTATACGTTTAAAAATATTTTTTCATTTATGTTAATGTAAAATTTATAATTTTGTACCAAGAAAACTTTGAAACCTACTAACCTTATTACAACAAGCGCAATTTATTTAGCCTAACAACTAAATATATTTTAGATACGTTAACATTAATTTAATAATAAACAAACACAATGAAATATATTTTCGTTATGTTCAGAATGATTTGGCAATATTGCATACACAAATTTTCACTTGTCTTTTATGGCAAGGTAACGTTGCTATTTAAGCCAAATCGCAAGTTTTACCTAATCGGACGACATATACGTATATATTTGTATAGATGTCCTTCCTTATAATAAATTTATTATTGTCTCCAGACTTAATGTGAAGGTGCAAGCTGCCCTAGAGTGGTTTCCTTTTCTATTTTAAATAATATAAATGCCCATAGACTAGGCAGGTCGTTTACCCTTTAGGAGTCACAGATTTTATTTACATTACGCAGTCAAAAGAGTAACATGGGGCCTGTCCGGAGAATTATCACACTTAGAATTATAATTCACATTTGAAACCTGGAGAGTCAATATTTAAAGGAAGGATTTAAATATTAATAGAAATAATTTTTCAGGTGTAATACAATTATTTTCTTGCCTGATTTGTGTGTGTGTACATTTAGTGATTTAGGGAGTTATTTAATAATAATAATTCTCTGTGAATAATAATAATCTAATGAACCTATGTATACCTGGAGACGGTTTCGGGGTCAATGCCCCTATGGCCCGGTCTGTGACCAGGCCTCATAGTGGATCAGGGCCTGATTAACCAGGCTGTTACTGTTGGCAGCATGACACCCGACGTACGAAATACAGCCCAGCTGGTCAGGTACTGACTTTAGGTGCCTGTCCAGCACCTTCTTAAAGACAGCCAGGGGTCTATTGGTAATTTCCCTTATGCATGCTGAGAGGCAGTTGACAGTCTTGGGCCCCTCACACTTATTGTGTTGTCTCTTAACGTGCTAGTGGCACCCCTGCTTTTCATTGGGGGGATGTTGTATCGTCTGCCGAGTATTTTGCTTTCATAGGGAGTGATTTTCGTGTGCAAGTTTGGTACTAATCCCTCTAGGATTTTTCAAGTGTATATAATAATATATCTCTCTCGCCTGCGTTCTAGGGAGTACAGGTTTAGGAACTTCAAGCGTGCCCAGTAATTGAGGTGGTTTATTGCAGTTATGTGTGCCGTGAAGGTTCTCTGTACATTTTCTAGGTCAGCAATTTCACCTGCCTTGAAAGGTGCTGTTAGTGTGCAGCAATATTCCAGCCTAGATAGAACAAACTTTGCTGTGTGATTTGTTCTTTTATATAAGTAATTTCTACTGTAATAAGCAAGTGTACCTCCTGACCTTAAGGCATATCTGTCAGTAGTGTACTGATCCTCCTATGTAATATACTTGTGTAGTATATGTATGTAGTATCAACTGTGTTATAATTGTGATCCCTTGCCTTGAGGCACCCGAGGTAGAGTGATGGGGCTGGGACCCAGCCTTGAGGCACCTGAGGTAGAGTGATGGGGCTGGGACCCAGCCTTGAGGCACCCGAGGTAGAGTGATGGGGCTGGGACCCAGCCTTGAGGCACCCGAGGTAGAGGGATGGGGCTGGGACCCAGCCTTGAGGCACCCGAGGTAGAGTGATGGGGCTGGGACCCAGCCTTGAGACACCAGGTAGAGTGATGGGGCTGGGACCCAGCCAGGGGCACCCGAGGTAGAGTGATGGGGCTGGGACCCAGCCTTGAGGCACCCGAGGTAGAGTGATGGGGCTGGGACCCAGCCTTGAGGCACCCGAGGTAGAGTGATGGGGCTGGGACCCAGCCTTGAGGCACCCGAGGTAGAGGGATGGGGCTGGGACCCAGCCTTGGGCACCAGGTAGAGTGATGGGGCTGGGACCCAGCCTTGAGACACCCGAGGTAGAGTGATGGGGCTGGGACCCAGCCTTGGGGCACCCGAGGTAGAGTGATGGGGCTGGGACCCAGCCTGGGCACCCGAGGTAGAGGGATGGGGGGTGGGACCAGCCTTGAGGCACCGGGTAGAGTGATGGGGCTGGGACCCAGCCTTGAGACACCCGAGGTAGAGTGATGGGGCTGGGACCCAGCCTTGAGGCACCCGAGGTAGAGTGATGGGGCTGGGACCCAGCCTTGAGGCACCCGAGGTAGAGGGATGGGGCTGGGACCCAGCCTTGAGGCACCCGAGGTAGAGTGATGGGGCTGGGACCCAGCCGAGGCACCGAGGTAGAGTGATGGGGCTGGGACCCAGCCTTGAGACACCGGGTAGAGTGATGGGGCTGGGACTCAGCCTTGAGGCACCCGAGGTAGAGTGATGGGGCTGGGACCCAGCCGGGCACCGAGGTAGAGGATGGGGCTGGGACCCAGCCTTGAGGCACCCGAGGTAGAGGATAGGGATGGGACCCAGCCTTGAGGCACCCGAGCTAGAGTGATGGGGCTGGGACCCAGCCTTGAGGGCACCCGAGGTAGAGTGATGGGGCTGGGACCCAGCCTTGAGGGCACCGGGGAGTGATGGGGCTGGGACCCAGCCTTGAGGCACCGAGGTAGAGGTATGGGGCTGGGACCCAGCCTTGAGGCACCGAGGTAGAGGGATGGGGATGGGACCCAGCCTTGGGCACCCGAGGTAGAGTGATGGGGCTGGGACCCAGCCTTGAAGAGACCGAGGTAGAGGGATGGGGCTGGGACCCAGCCTGAGGCACCCGAGGTAGAGGGATGGGGCTAAGACCCAGCCTTGAGGCACCCTAGGTAGAGTGATGGGGCTGGGACCCAGCCTTGAGGCACCCGAGGTAGAGGGATGGGGATGGGACCCAGCCTTGAGGCATCCGAGGTAGAGGGATGGGGCTGGGACCCAGCCTTGAGGCACCCTAGGTAGAGTGATGGGGATGGGACCCAGCCTTGAGGCACCCGAGGTAGAGGGATGGGGCTGGGACCCAGCCTTGAGGCACCCGAGGTAGAGGGATAGGGCTGGGACCCAGCCTTGAGGCACCCGAGGTAGAGGGATGGGGCTGGGACCCAGCCTTGAGACAGCCGAGGTAGAGTGATGGGGCTAGGACCCAGCCTTGAGGCACCCGAGGTAGAGTGATGGGGTTGGGACCCAGCCTTGGGGCACCCGAGGTAGAGTGATGGGGCTGGGACCCAGCCTTGAGGCACCTAGGTAAGAGATGGGGCTGGGACCCAGCCTTGAGGCACCCGAGGTAGAGTGATGGGGCTGGGACCCAGCCTTGAGGCACCGAGGTAGAGTGATGGGGCTGGGACCCAGCTTTGAGGCACCTGAGGTAGAGTGATGGGGCTGGGACCCAGCTGAGGCACCCGAGGTAGAGGATGGGGCTGGGACCCAGCCTTGAGGCACCCAGGGTAGAGTGATGGGGCTGGGACCCAGCCGAGGCACCCGGAGTAGAGTGATGGGGCTGGGACCCAGCCTTGGACACCCGAGGTAGAGTGATGGGGCTG
>WNWK01030490.1:0-23466 GCA_009830355.1 Cherax destructor
CAGGTCACCATCATTTATTTCTCCATTCTTAAATATACTGGATATCATTTCAACATCTGTACCAGGGCGGTCGCACCATCTGGCCCTGATTTTTACTTTCCCAACTGTTATAGAAAGCTGTCATGTTTTTTATGAAGTCCGATTTGGTGTTGTCATCTTTTAATATCGATGTGATTTTATTCCACAGTTCGGTCTCATTTGGACATATCCAAAAACACTTCCCTTGTTTAATATCGCGGGTAGTAGAGTCTTGAATGTCTACACAAGGGGCATGGTAGCATTTACCACAAAAGTTGCATGTAATCAATGCAGAGGAACGTTTGGTTCTTAGTTTGCATACTACACAGGGTTTCATGATTGATTTTTGTTGGTTGCTTTACTGAATATTCTACTAATAGGTTCCCTGAAGTGGTGATTCGTCTATTTGTATCGTATCTATTTTATTTGCATGTGTAAGTGGTTGGACAATATTATCTCTAAGTTTTGTTATTGTTTGGGAAATTGATAAGGTCCCCTAAAACTCCGTCCGCTTATTGAATCCGGACTCGGATACCAGTTTTGAATCCAGTCAATGGTTCCCTTATTTCTTGGATCTGACGAGATCCAGTGTCACTTATTTAATGAATCCTGTAGGGATTGTTTGTGTTACGCGAGACAGACCACTGGAAGATGATTAAACAGAGTAATAATGATCGGTATTGTAAAAAAGTATAACTTTCGTGTTGAAGATAAAAAACGGTCCTTCTGGCAGCTCCTACTGTGAAATGCGGGGAAGTCTCCCTTGAAGGCGTAGATGAGAGACGGCCATAACATATGAGAAGCCTTCCGCCTCTTTGAGACAACGGATTTCCCGCTCATTCAGGTAAACCTGACAATGGCGAGAATACGACGGATGTGCCTCATGACAGTTAAGGCAAGAGGGAGGTAGAGTACAAGAAGAACTGGCATGGTCGTCAGCACCGCAGACTGGGCATTCGGCCATGGACCTGCAATATTTCGCTGGATGGCCAAAACGCCAGCAGTTTCTACACTGTTGCAGTGTAGGGGTCACCTTTCGGACTTGCAAACGTTGACCTGCAATGTAAACCAAAGGTGGTAGTTCACTGCAGTCAAATGTTAAACGAGCTATATTGCAAGGATAACGTCTTCGCTTATTGGCAGGGAGGACAAAATTGTCAACTTTAAGGATAGGGAGTTCTTGGAGCTCAAGCTGCTCGAAAATGTCATCACCACATGTCTGGAAATTCCGTTGGACAATGGTGTGGGGCAAAATGACAGAACCACAACAAGAATTGAGGGAATGGTGCTTGTCAATAGTAACAGGAGCAGAATCTATGGTTGTAAGAGAAAGATCGCGAGCTTGGCCAGCATTCTGGACCGTGATGATGCGAGTGCCGCTCTTGAGAGCGTGAAATGAGATGTCTTTACCAACATGGCATAGCAGAGCTTTACCAATACTATGGTCTGAAAGATAGGTATTAGGAGAAGTCGGTCGCAGAGTAAAAAACTTCGTCCATTGAGTAGTTTGAAACAGAGTTTAAGGGGAGTGTGTGACGAGCTGGTCGTTTCTGAGATGAACGAGAAGGAAGTGTCGAATCGTCATGTGTGGGTCTTGGTCGTTTGGGTGTAGGACCGGGGGTGGTCCGATGGGAGACGGGCGAGCGATTCGAAAATTGCCGCACCGTCGAGGGAGAAGCCGGAATCAAGGTCAGAGAAGAGCGAAGGTCAGACGTATCGAAAGGGCCAGTCGGGTCCCTGGTACCTGAAGCAGGTGACGAACCAGCACCAGCAAGAGGTACAGGGGCATGAGAGGTGTCCAAAGAGTTGTCCGTTAACAAGGCAGGGTCAGTACTGGGTGCGGTATCAGGAAGGTGCCCGGGGATAGTGGGTTCATGGATTGGGTCAGCCATGGTTAGGTTACTTCTGTCTTTTTATTTTTAAGAAAAAAAAAGAAAGAAGAAAATAAAAATAAAAAAGAATAAAAAAAAGGTGGGAACGTGGAGGAATAGCTCCTAGGAGGAATGAAAGGGAGCGTAAATCCCCCTCCGCGCCCAAGAGGACCTCAACACCGCAAGTAGTGCAGATGCTGCATGGAACCCGTGCCATACCCTACCCTTCATGCCAGTAAACCAGCAATCCGGGATAGCAACCTCACATCCACTGAGCCATCTCGGCGGACAAAAGAGAGGGCGGCCGGATATCCACCACAAAGCATACCGCCTTCTGCCACCACCCCGGAATCCGAAAGGTGGCCTCCAGAGATACACCCGTCGCCCGAAAGATACCCAAGGCCACCCCCCGGGTGACCGGAGAGGGATCGGGACATCCCCAGGTGATCCAGATTCAACGGCAAACTACAGAATAACGGAGCGGCTACAGGAGGCCAATATCTCTGAAATACGTAGGGAGACACTAGTCAGAGAAATAGCAAACATCGAATTAAAACTAAAGGAATCTTATAGGAATCAAGAGACACAGGAAGAACTAAGAGCCATAAATGAAATTGAAAGAAACCCTAAGTATTTCTTTTCCTATGAAAAATCAAAGTCGAGAACAACAACCAGTATTGGGCCCCTACTTAAACCGGATGGGTCCTACACAGATGACAGCAAGGAAATGAGTGAGTTATTTAAATCCCAGTATGACTCAGTCTTTAGCGAGCCACTAACCAGACTGAAAATCGAAAACCTAAATGATTTTTTTATGAGAGTGCCACAGAACTTGATAGACGCATGCCTTTCTGACATCATCACAACGCCAAATGACTTCGAAAAGGCAATAAATGACATGCCCATGCACTCCACTCCAGGCCCAGACTCATGGAACTCCGTGTTCATCAAGAACTGCAAGAAGCCCCTATCACATGCTTTTAACATCCTATGGAGAGGAGCATGGACACTGGGATCGTCCCGCAGCTACTAAAAACAACAGACATAGACCCGCTCCACAAAGGGGGCAGTAAAGCAATAGCAAAGAACTACAGACCAATTGCGCTAACGTCCCATATCATAAAAATCTTTGAAAGGGTTCTAAGAAGCAAGATCGCCACCCATCTTGATACCCATCAATTGCACAACCCAGGACAGCATGGGTTTAGAGCAGGCCGCTCCTGTCTGTCCCAACTACTGGACCACTACGACAAGGTCCTGGATGCTCTAGAAGATAAACAGAATGCAGATGTTATATACACAGATTTTGCAAAAGCCTTTGACAAGTGTGACCATGGTGTAATAGCACACAAAATGCGTGATAAAGGCAAAACAGGAAAAGTTGGTAGATGGATCTATAATTTCCTAACATGTAGAACACAAAGAGTAGTAGTCAACAGAGTAAAGTCTGAGGCAGCTACTGTGAAAAGCTCTGTTCCACAAGGCACAGTACTTGCTCCCATCCTATGAATAGATATCATTGCTGTGTTGTTGTTGGCTTAACATTAACTGAAAAGAACCAACGAATTCACACGCATGCGCGAGAGGCCTCGTGAGCTGGGCAGGGAGGCGGTATAGAGGGGAATAGGCAGGGAGTGAACTGGGGGCCTACAGACCCGATCAGGTGATGGGATGGCCTGTCGAATTTGGAGATTCCGCCCACCAAATCGGATTTAATTACCTCCTTTCGTAATGTGGAGGAATATCCAGTGACGCGGGGAATATCAACTGGGACAATCGGTCCAGGAGGTCCAGTAATCGGACAATAATTGTGAAATAAGGTGCCGCCGGCGAGTGACGCGGTCATAGGCCTATTTGAACTGAGTGAAATGACCATACGGCAGGATAAAGTCGTAACCCTGATGTTGGGGAGTTCATCTTAGAAGAGACTGTAATATATTCGATGAACTTTGGGAAATGGTGAATACTGTGAAACCGAGTTGTAAATAATCAGGGGTTGATTGTGTCGACCGGGTCTGGCTTGGGTACGCCATACCCCGACCGCCATATTGGATGTGATTGAAATGAACTAACTTATCGTAAGTTATCTACTCGAAATTCAAGTATCGAGACTGTGAATGTGTATAAACTAGTGGGGCATTAAGCCAGGATACACGTAATATGTAAAGTTATACGTATAAACAGTACAAAGGTCGGATTAGTGCGAAGATCTGATTCGCTACCCCGACCAACCACATGTTAACGAACGCTCGGTCTCGTGGGCGTATAAGAGTGTACGGAAATTAACCTTCCTTGACTCGACGAGACAGCTAATACCATCGCGATCGAATCAGATCGCAGGAGGACGTCAACAACGGAACGACTCCCTCATCTAAAGCTAAGTACTCTGCTGTTTACTTTGTTATTGGCCAATGATATTGTTACGCACAGTAGATGTACTTTAGCTAGGTCAACGATCTACGATACACCGCTATGATGCTGTTAATTAGGTGAGTGTTGGTCATGTTAATTGAACTATGTGTTCTCTACCTCTTCTCCGTGTGATCAGTTGTTCAACAACCAATACAGTCCACTTAAATTTAACGTAATATAGCTATAATAAATGATCTTCTCTGATTTATTTATACTGGTCCAGAGTGCAGTGGGCGAACGAGAATATTGAAGGTACCCCCTCGGTGCGGCCAGGAGCGGGTAAAGTTCTCACATACCTTAAAGGGAATGACTGCGGTAAAATTTATATGAGTCGGTCATCTCCCTGGGAGTTTGTTTATTGCTAGTGGCGGTGTCCCAGATAGACTTCTCTCACAATTTCCCACAGTTATGTTAAGTGGAGACTTTGTGGCTTTGTTTCCAAACTGTATGAAGTAGGTCTTGTCAGTATTGAGAGTAAACTTGTTAGTCGTCATCAATGTTGATATTTTCTGTAATTCGGCATTAACAGTGTTGGCCAGTGTGACTGGATTTGGGTGAGAGAAGACATATGTTGTGTCATCTGCAAATAATATGGGTTTGAGTAGTTGTGATGCATTTGGTAGGTCATTTATGTAAATGAGGAATAGGAGTGGCCCCAGGACACTTCCTTGGGGGACTCCGACTGTAATTTGTTGTGTGGAAGAGTTCGCTCCATTTGTGTACACGTATTGGCTTCTGTTACTAAGGTAAGACTTTAGGTAGTTGAGTGGGTGTCCCCTTATACCATAGTGTGCTAATTTTGTGAGCAGTAAATCATGGTCAACTGTATCAAAAGCTTTGTGTAGATCAATGAAGATTCCCAGTGGGACTTCTTTCTTCTCAAGTGCGGTGTATATTAGCTCTAGCATGTGTATAATAGCATCGTTTGTGCTCTTGTTGGTCCTGAATCCAAATTGACAGGGGTTGAGTACATTGTGTGAGACGAGATAGGAATAGATCTGTCTATGAAATAATTTTTCGAGGATTTTCGAAAGCAGTGGTAAATTAGAAATTGGTCTGTAATTGGTCTGTTTGATCACCTCCTTTGTGGATCAGGGTGACCCTAGCTATTTTGAGGATTGATGGGAAGGTAGAGGCTTCAATGGATTTGTTGAATAGTGTTGCTATAATTGGAGACAGTACCTGTGAAGCTTTTTTGTACATAAAAGGTGGTAAGCTGTTAATGTCTCCTGCCTCTTTTTTAAGGGTGTCGATTATGAGCGAGACTTCAATTGGGTTGGTAGGAGCTAGGAATAGTGTATCTGGGTAGGTGTTGGTGAGGTAGTCTGTTGGACGGGTGTTCGAGCTAGGGATTTTACTCGCTAGATTCTTTCCTATGGTGGAGAAGAAAACATTAAGTCTGTTTGCTGTTGTGATGTACTCAGTGTGCTTGTGAGGTCTACCTAATCAGCCACACCTGCCCTTCGTAAATAGCTGTCAGACACGCCTCTCGACTTAAGTCTCAGGTCTTTTGTCTTTTGGACTAGCGTCAGGTCAAAGCACATGGTGCACTCCTCATTGGCGGGATGCTTGGAGGACCATATAAGGCCGAGGAAACAACTAAAGAGGGACATTTGGGCAGAGCTCTGGCCTGTGTGCAGAGCTCTGGGCATGAGATTCTGGCAGAGCTCTGGCCTGTGTGCAGAGCTCTGGCCTGTGTGCAGAGCTCTTGCAGAAGGGTGCTGGAGTCTCTGGAGGAGACTGTTGGAGACACTGGGCAGAGTACTGGCTTGGAGCAGTGCTCATGCTCGTGTAGGTCTTGGGACCTGTGGCTAGAAGTGTGACTGAGTTCCTGTGGTGAACTGTCCTCTGAACTATATTGTAAGTTATATTCTGTTTCGTCAGTTAATTGTATTCCTTGTCTCCCTGCTAATGTGTACAATCCCCATTTATCTAAACCCAATAGTGTTCTCCTGTTCCCAAATATATTATTGTACAAGGACTTAAACTGTGTTTGAGTGGAATAGTAATATTCACTGTCCCCATTATATTCTTATTATTCTTTATTCTTATACTTCATTTTATTATTTATTTTAAGTGCAGAGAGGGTGAGTAGTGTGGTGGTAATGAGAGGTGATGGTGTAGTCACCAGTGACCTCACATTACCTCCGCTCCTGTCAACCTCACCTCTCCTGCCTACTCACTCCCTCCCTTTACTCCCATATTCCCCAATTATTCCTTAGTTCCTTGCCTCCCCTACATGACACTGTCTCAGTTGGTGAGAGTAGGGGGTTCATCAGTTTTTGATAATTTGATGGTATTGTTCTTGGATATCTTTTTATTTCCTATAATTGCAGATAGGGTTTATATCATGTTTCAATGTTATTAATATTGTTTATTATGTCATATTAGATGAATTGTGCTAGATAAATAAGCTGTAGAGTTTATATTATTGTCATATTGAAGGACTATTTTGTCCTCTCTTTAACCCTTTCAGGGTCCAAAGGGGGTCTCCGAAACTCGTTCTCAGGGTCCAAGAATTAAAAAAAACAACAAAAAAATTCTTATGTAATGATAGAGAATCTTTTTCCGATCATAACGCCACAAAAATTATGAAATTTGATCGAAAACTAACGGAATTATGCTTTCGCGAAGTTATCGGTATGGATGACATTTACGCATCGGCGATTTCGCCCACTTTGAGCCCTATTTTCGGCAAATTCCAATGTTTCAGTCTACTAAATTTATAGCTATTTCGCTAGAACTCCATTTCTTCTATCGATTGAGTACAAGAAACCGCCTATTTACCAATTACAACTACCCAAAATAGTGGTCAGAAAATGGCAATTTGGCCAATTTCACACAAATTTCAAACAATGCTAATTTCAAAATAGGGTCCAGAATAAACAAGGCAGACATTCCTGGCACTAAAATAACATCTTCTCTGTTCATTAGTCACGTTTCCAGGCCCCTCTTACATTACATTTGCTTATCATTTTGAATTTTTATTCTCACAAAAAAATAGAAGATTTACTGTTATGTATACAACTGCATCATTGTAAAAATGGTATAAACAATATCAGAGCACTTGTGCATGAATATTAGACTCGCCAGTTGATGTGTATTGGACGCATGGTGTGATTTGTTTACTCTTGAACATCGTCAAAAATCGAACATTTTTGCTACTTTGAGCTCAATTTCAAGGTACTTGTCATTGTCAAACTAATCAAAATCATCTCTATTTCTGTAATATATCTTCCATTCTATCAAATGAGACCAAGAAAACGAGAATACATCAATAAATACCATACGAAAATAGACTGCAAAGTCGCTGTTTTAAATAAAAAATACGGTCAGTTTTTTTTTTCCTCATTATGCAATGTGGTCCAGGAATTTTTTTATACTGCGCACACTGACCGCACAAACCCATTCTATCACATCTAGGCCTAACAGCCTGTTTCTGCTTGATTTGAGGGCGCTAGAATTTAGGCGTACTAGTACGTCAATAACCCCAGAGCGTAAGCCATACTAGTAAGTCAATAACGTTGAAAGGGTTAAACAAACTCTCTCATACGCCAACAAGTCTTCATTAAAGGTAAAACTTATTTAACTGTTCATTTGTCCATTATAAGCCACAGTGCCGTGACTTCCTTTGCAGATGACATCCGAATCTGTATGACAGTGTCCACCGTTGAAGACACTGCAAGACTCCAAGCAGACATAAACCAAATCTTTAAATGGGCTGCAGAAAACAATATGAAGTTCAATGATGAGAAATTTAAATTACTCAGATACGGAAAACATGAGGAAATTAAAATCTCATCGGAGTACAAAACTAATTCCAACCACACAATAGAGTGAAAAACTAATGTCAAACACCTGGGAGTGATCATGTCAGAGTATCTCACCTTCAAGGACCATAACACCGTAGCAATCGCATCTGCTAGAAAAATGACAGGATGGATAATGAGAACCTTCAAAACCAGGGATGCAAAGCCCATGTTGACACTTTACAAATCGCTTGTTCTATCTAGGCTGGAATATTGCTGCACACTAACTGCACCTTTCAAGGCGGGTGAAATTGCTGACCTTGAAAATGTGCAGAGAACCTTCACGGCACGCATAACTGCGATAAACCACCTCAATTACTGGGAACGCTTGAAGTTTCTAAACCTGTACTCCCTAGAACGCAGGCGGGAGAGATACATTGTTATATACACGTGGAAAATTCTCGAGGGATTAGTACCAAACTTGCACACGAAAATCAATCCCTACAAAAGCAAAAGACTCGGCAGGCGATGTAACATCCCCCAATGAAAAGCAGGGGTGCCACTAGCACGTTGAGGGACAACACAATAAGTGTCAGGGGCCCAAGATTGTTCAACTGCCTTCCAGCTTACATAAGGAGGATTACCAACAAACCCCTTGCTGTCTTCAAGCAGGCACTGGACAGGCACCTAAAGTCGGTACCTGACCAGCCAGGCTGTGGTTCGTACATTGGACTGCGTGTGGCCAGCAGTAACAGCCTGGTTGATCAGGCTCTGGTCCAACATGAGGCTTGGTCACAGACCAGGCCGCAGGGGCGTTGACCCCTGGAATTCTCTCCAGGTAAACTCCAGGTATGTAAAACTATAGTACAGTGGACCCTTGAATTTTGTCCACCTCCCAGCTTGAACAATTATGTAAGTGTATTTTTGTAAGTGCTTTCGTAAGTGTATTTTGGGGGGTCTGAAACAAACTAATTTAATTTACATTTATCCTTATGGGAACAAATTTGTTCGGTAATGGCACTCGAACAGCATTCTGGAAAGAATTATGGACGAAAATCAAGGGTCCACTGTATTTATTTAAAAAAAAAAATGAATTTTTGGTGAAAATTTTTGGGTGGAAACGGATTAATTGTATATTTACATTATTTCTTATGGGAAATAAGGTTTTGAATTACGAATTTTTCGTGTTGAGAACTAGCTCCTGGAACGGATTAATTTTGTTAGTCGAGGGACCACTGTATAACATAAATAATGTAAAAGCATGATAAAGATGCCCAAATTAATAAAAACTGATATTATATAGAGAGGTATTGTAGGGTGAAGAGTGGGGAGGGATAAAAAAAAAAAAGTGACAGCGATCATTACAGAAAACATTACGTACTATGAGCCTAAAGAGTAACTATAGATCACTCTTATCCTATGCAAAGACTGAAAAAATTGTGATTTTCTCAAAAAAAAAAAAAAAATTCCCACGTAATCAGCTATGGACACGTTTCCTGGAATATCTCAGAAGTAAGTCATTGACTTATTTCATGTTGCATTACCATTAATAATAAAAAGATTGAAAGGAATTTCCCAGCAAACATAAAACTGAATGTTTTAATTTTGGGTGGTGACACTTTTGAAGTGTCAGTAAGGGGTGATTCCTCGATTAGCGACGAATTCGTTTACCGACGCGGTCTTAGGAATGGAGCTCCATCAGTTAGTGAAGAGAGGCTGTATAAGAGGGGCCTGGAGACAATACTAAGGAGGAATGTGTTTTTAGAGCCAGGAATGTCTACATTGTTAATTCTGAACCCTATTTTTAAATTGACAATTTTTAATTTTGTGTGAAACTGGCCAAATTACCAATTTCTGATCAATTTATTGGGTAGTTGAAATAGATAAATGAGCAGTTTCTTGTACTCAATTGATAGAATGAATACTAGTGAAATGGCTGAGTTTGGTCGACTGGAACAATGGAATTGGACAAACTTAGGGCACAAAGAGGGTGAAATTGCCAATGCATAAATATCACCGAGACTGCTAACTTTGCAAGAGCATAATTCTGTAAGTTTTCCATCAAATTTTATACTTTTGGTTTCATTATCTTCGAAAAAAATTCTCTATGATTTCATAAGAAAAACGTTTTTTTAATTTTTGAAAATTCTGCGACCCTGCGAGCAAGTTTGACAGCAGGGGTTGTGACTCTGAAGGGGTTAATAGGAAAAAAAGTGTCCAACTTACCAAAATTTTTTTTATTAAATATTTCGATTAAGCAGATGAAGTCCACTTAATCGAACTACCAGACATGGGCAAATGCCCAATGAAATATGTATAGTCTGCTGTATTGATGGATTACTATACATACTAAGGATAAACTAGAGTATAATACAGCATTACCTGTAAATGTACCTGAAAAGAAAATAGGTATAAAGTACAGCACATAAAGCAGTGGTGCGGATAAAAGTAATTTCCAAGGGTCAGAGCTAAGCAAAGACTTCAAGGTGAAGTTACCTATATTTTCATGAAATTCATTTCTGGTCAACACCTACAAATTGGTAACAAAATACATGGTTTAAGGTAATGGGAGCAGTTCAACAAGGCACAGTCCACAATACAGAATTTGCTCAGTCAAAACAGATTACCTCCCATTTCCCAGCCACCCTAGGACACAGGCTTAGTGATTCCTCATGAATATAATGCAAGTCAAGTCTCACATATTAGCCCAAGTTACTAGTTAAAGAAACTTAGGGTAAAATATAAGAGGCACAGTAATGGGAAATAGGAAGGATGAAAAGTTGTGTAAAACTTAGTTAACAAGTTTATAACCTTTGGGTGCTGCATCGTCTCCACAGTTACACACATATCAAGATAAGGTAAACAGATAACAAGTTTATTACCTTTGGGTGCTGCTTCATCTCCACAATTACGTACATATCAGGATAAGGTAAACAGACAAAAACAATAAAAATTATCTTTTGTACAAAATTACAGTATTTTTATCAGAAAGTCTTACAATAAATTAACAGGCTAATAATTGATGATGATTATTTAAGGAGGATTTCCTTTATTCCTCAGCATTATTTTATTAATAGGCAATAAAAGCAGAATCACTATAACATAAGATGGAATTTCAGACCAATTTGGACCATTAACAAGTTGCAGAGGTTTAGCACTTCTTTTTGATTATCATAATAATAATAATAATAAAAATAATAATAATAATAATAATAATAATAATAATAATAACAAGTTGCAGAGAGAGAATGGGAGTGATTTAGCGCTCCCCCATGATTATAATTACAATCATTCCTACAATTGTATTTATGGGCTTTGGTATTAGTGAACTTCAAATATTTAATATTTTCAATAAGTAAGACACCTGAAACACTTTGGTATCTTTACTCACGAATCTGTAATAACACAATTGCAAACAAATCACAGAATAGGTGGGGCTATGCTAACATCCCTATGGTGCATAGAAATATACCTAGTTGGATGAACCCTATTAGAGCTGGTCTAGTGGTTAACACACTGGCTTGAATTTTATGACTTGCTTGCCATGGGTGTGAGCTCTATCTGTTCTGTAAATTTGCTTTGGTATATTTATTTTTAACAATCAAGATACCCAAATGTTGCACATGTGTCTTATTCATCAGCTTGTCAGTATTGTATACTATTAATAATAAGATTTTCACCGAGGTCAATCAGATTCAATCATCTAAGTTTATCTGGCTCAAGGGCTTACACAAAGCCAGATCAACCAGGCTCGGGTGCCAGATCAACCAGGCTGTGATATGTGAGGCAGCGGGCCTCCAGCAGCAACAGCCTGGTTGACCAGGCAAGCACCAGACGAGCCTGGCCAATGGCCGGGCTCAGAGAGTAGATAAACTCTCGAAACTCTTCAAAGGTAAGCACAATTTTCTTTTCATTCTAGTCACGTGAATGTCAATAATAGCTAAAGTAGTGGCCTAATGAATGGCAATATTATCTAGATATAAGTGATATAATAGAGAGTTAGATCACTGAAATAAAGTGAACCCAATCTGAAGCAAAGTTTGTTATGTAGAGCTAATTCTTTATTCGTATTTTTTACTTTTGCAGGAGAGAACCTCCAGGAACATAACCTCCAGGAACATAACGTTCAGGAACATAACCTCCAGGAACATAACCTCCAGGAACATAACCTCCAGGAACATAACCTCCAGGAACATAACTTCCCTGGCAAATTTGTATGGATACTTGTACATGTTTTTTTAAGTACAATGGTGCCTTGAGTTATGATGGGTTAGATTTATGATAATTTTGCATTAAGACTGACCCTTATAAAGGAATTTAGTTTTGAGTTGTAATGAAAATTTTGAGATACAGTACACATTTGTAATTTTATTATGCCATATTTTGTGTTACCAAGTCATCATGGCTCTCTAAAGTGTGTAGTAAGCACTTTCTCCGAATATCAGAAAACAAGCTTTGAAAAAAAGAACATGATTCAGGAATTAGAATTATTGCAGTTTTTTTTTTTTGCATGAATTTGGCTTTCCACACTCAACCATCTCTACTATTATCAAGCAAAAAAATATCATAAAATAGTGGCTGACGAATTTAGCCCTTCCAGTGTTGCGACCCATGCTCGCAAACTTGCTTTCAAGGTCGAAGAATTTAAAAAAAAAAATTCTTTTGAAATGATAAGAGAATCTTTTTTCAAAGGTAATAAAACCAAAAGTATGAAATTTGATGGAAAACTTTCTGAATTACGCTCTCGCAAAGTTAGCAGTCTCGGCGATATTTACACATCAGCGATTTTGCCAACCCTGACCCCTATTTAGGGCTAATTCCATTGTTCCAGTCAACCAAACTCATAGCTATTTCGCTAGTGCTACTTTTATTCTATCGATTGAGTGCAAGAAACAGCCCCTTTACCTATTTCAACTACCTAATAAAGTGATAAGAAATTGGTAATTTGGCCAATTTCACACAAAATTCAAGAAAGGCCAATTTCAAAATAGGGTCCAAAATAAACAATGCAGACATTCCTGGCACTAAAATAACATTTTCTCTGTTCATTAGTCACGTCTCCAGGCCCCTCTTATATTACACTTGCTTTCCATTTTGAATTTTTATTCGCACAAAAAATAGAATTACAGTGGTACCCCGGTTCACGATGGTCTCCAAACTCGCCCTTTTATGTAAGTTTATTTTTTTAAATGCTTTTGTAAGTGTATTTTTGGGGGTCTAAAAGGACTAGTCTATTTTACATTATTCCTTATGGGGATAAATTCGTTTGGTAATGGCACTTGAACAGCATTCTGGAATGAAAAAATATCGTAAACCGGGGTACCACTGTACCATTATGCAGACTACTGCATTATTGTAATAATTATATAAATAATATTAGCACATTCGTGAATGCATATCAGACTCACTAGCTGATGTGTATTGGACGCGTGAAGTGATTTGTTTACTCTTGACCATCAGCAAAAATCGAACATTCTGGTACTTTGAGCTAAATTTCAAGATATTTTCAGTCCCAAAACCAATGCAGTTTATTTTTATATGGTGCACACTTACCGTATTGACCTATTCTCTCACATCTAGGCCCAAATTTATCGCTCACAACTTATCTGAGCTGAGCTCATGGTGTTATTATAGGACCAACACTGGCGATCCAGCTGATGTGATCCAACTGATGTAAACAACTACAGACCTAATCAAACTTATCCTTACTTTTTAAAATATTTGAAAAAATACTAGACAAATGACTTTACTCCTACCTTATAGCCAACAATACACTCAACCCCTGCCAGTTTGGGTGTAGACCAAAAAAAAAGTACGAATAATGCTATTACAGCCTCTCCTTACTTAATGACGGAATTCCATTCCTAATACCATGTTGGTAAACAAATTCGTCGCTAAACGAGGAGCATACTACAGTGGACCCTCGGTTTTCGTTGAAAATTCATTCCAGAATGCTGTTTGAGTGCCATTACTGAACAAATTTGTTCCCATATGGACAAATGTAAATTAGATTAGTCGTTTCAGAACCCCAAAAATACACTTACAAAAGCTCTTACAAAAATACATTTACATAATTGTTCGGGTTTGGGGGTGAACGAAAACCGAGGGTCCACTGTATAATGGTAGTGAGTTTATGTGAACCATCTTTGTTATTGCTTTAATGTCACCCTTGCACCATTTATAACATTTTTAGTATATTTTTAAATGTTTATACAGTAGTGTACTGTACAGCCTCAACTCACTTAGTGATGTATTCGTTTACCGATGCCTCGGACTTACAACGGGCTCTCTGACCAGTATTCATATCTAAAAAATGTATATAAGAACATAAGAACATAAGAAAGAAGGAACACTGCAGCAGGCCTACTGGCCCATGCGAGGCAGGTCCAAGTCTCCCACCGGCTTAAGCCAATGCCCCGACCCAGCCAGGTCAGGTTACATTCACTTAAGGAAGGAGCACGGCATCTGACCTAGTAGCACAAACTAGTCAGGTCCAACTCACACCCACCCACACACACTCATATATTTATCTAGCCTATTTTTAAAACTACACAACGTTTTAGCCTCTATAACTGTACTCGGGAGTTTGTTCCACTCATCGACAACTCTATTACTAAACCAATGCTTTCCTATATCCCTCCTGAATCTGAATTTATCCAACTTAAAGCCATTGCTGCGAGTCCTGTCAATACAAGATATTTTTAGCACGTTATTTACATCCCCTTTATTTATTCCTGTTTTCCATTTATACACCTCAATCATATCCCCCTAATTCTCGCCTTTCTAGAGAGTGCAGATTCAGGGCCTCAGTCTATCCTCATAGGGAAGATTTCTGATACATGGAATCAATTTAGTCATCCTCCTTTTACGTTTTCCAGAGCATTTATATCCATTCTGTAATACGGTGACCAAAACTGTGCAGCATAATCTAGATGAGGCTAACCAAGGATATATGAGTTGAAGAACAACCTGAGGACTCCTATTATTTATGCTTCTTGATATGAAGCCAAGGATTCTGTTCGCTATTGCGAACACTTATGCACTACTGTCTTGGTTTTAGATTACTGCAACCAGAACTCCTAAATCCTTTTCGCAATCAGTAGTATTAAGATCTACATTATTTAGTTTATATGTGGCATGGTTATTGTCCTGTCCAATATTTAGAACTTTGCATTTATCTATATTAAACTGCATCTCCACTTCTCCGACCACTGCATCAGTCTATTCAAATCTTCCTGGAGTGCTCTAATGTCCTCATTTGAATGAATTGGACGGCCTATTTTGGTGTCATCGGCAAACTTGCTTATGTTGCTATTTATTCCCTCATCTATGTCGTTTATGTAGATTGTGAACAACAAGGGGCCCAATACTGACCCCTGTGAAACACCACTTGTGACGCTTCCCCACTCTGATTTCTCCCCATTTATGCAAACTCTCTGCTGCCTATTTGTCAACCATGCCTCTATCCAGGAAAAAATTTCTCCTCCTATTCCGTGTGCCTTAATTTTCCTCAATAGTCTCTGATGTGGGACTCTATCAAAAGCCTTACTGAAGTCCATATACACAATATCATATTCATTACCATGATCTACCTCCTCAAATACCTTAGTGAATTATTATTATTATAATCAAATAGAAGAAGCGCTAAACCACAGGGGTCATACAGCGCTGCAGGTTATTGTAGGATGCAGGGAGAGTGAGTTGTAAGAGGGAGATGGATGATTAGTAGGGTATGGAGTGCTAGATGACGGTGGGTAGTGCAGGGGTGGAGGGTAGCAAGAGATCGAGGTAGAAGGGACTGAGGGAGGTGCTAGAGGTATAATCTTCAGAGTTTGTGTAGTATGTCAGTTTCTGTCAAAAAGTCAACAAGAGAGTCAGGATTAAAGGAGGGTTCATCTGCAAGAAGGGAAGGTAAAGAAAGGGCCGCAGAGCGAAGACGTCGTTGGAGGTAAATTCTGCGTGCTCGTTGATAGAGTGGGCAGTCCAACAGGATATGTCGAACAGACACTGGAACCTGACAATGCTCACAGAGAGGGGCAGGGACCTCTCCATGAGATACCCGTCAGTAAGACGAGTGTGGCCGATGCGAAGACGGAGGAGTAGTCTCCCAACCTCGACATTGGTGACAAGAAGAAGGCCAGAACCTATAACCGGTTTAATAGAATGAAGTTTGTTATTCAGCAGGTCAGACCAGCGTTGTTGCCAATGGGTGCGAAGGTGGGTAGCAATGACCGCAAAATAGTCCGTAAAGGAACACCTCTATATAAAACTGGAAGGTCATGTACTGCTGACCCGCAGCAGTGTCTGCCTGTTCATTGCCCTGTACGTCAACATGACCAGGGACCCAACAAAAACAATATCTTTATGCTTGCTAAAGATACGGCGTAACCAAAGGTGGATACGAAGAACTAGGGGGTGAGTGTATCAATTTTACGGATAGCCTGTAAAGCACTAAGGGAGTCTGAAACGACCACAAATGGTGACTCAGGCATAGATGCACACGGATAAGTGCCACAAGAATGGCATACAATTCAGCCGTAAATATGCTAGCCGAGGGTAATAGATGCCCTCTACAGCGCTGTCCGGAAACACTGCTGCGAATCCGACGCTGTCAGATGACTTTGAACCATCGGTGTATACTGCAATGGCATGGGAATGAGAACGGAAGTGATCTAGAAAGAAAGAGCGAGAAGCCGCCGTAGGTAGTTGGGCTTTCGCGCAAGGTAGAGGAATAGAACAGACACGGACAGCAAGAACTTCCCAAGGGGGTAGGGGAAAGGAAGATGTCACATGAACATATAGAGGTGGGAGCTGAAGGGAAGACAGAAGTGAATGTAGACGAAGAAAAGGGACGAAGTAAGCAGGGCGACGAACAAATAAGAGCGCCTACTAACATCTGTAACAATCCTATACATGGAAGGATTGCGGAGGTCATGAGAGCGAACATAATAGAGAATGCAATGTGCATCTCGACGATCGGACAAGGATGGAATGTTCGCTTCTACATAGAGGCTCTCAACCGGGAAGAACGAAAAGCACCAAGGCATAGCGTAATCCCTGGTGATGGATGGGATTAAGGCTGGAAAGAGTGGCAGGAGAAGCTGCCGAATATATCTGGTCACCATAATCGAGTTTCGATAAAATTAGGGCCGAATGTAGGCAAGGAGAGTTCTACGATCAGCCCCATGAAAGATGTGCGAGGTTTTAGGAGGTTCAGCCGGCTATGACAAGTCGCCTTCAGAGAGGTAATGTGAGGTTTCCAGGACAATCTGCGGTCAAACAGGAGGCCGAGAAACCTGACTGTATCACGTCCTGGGATACGTGAGCCGTATAGGTACAATGGATGATCAGAGACCACTGAACGTCTAGTGAACGTAATTTGATGAGTTTTGCCACTAGAAAATTTAAACCCGTGAGTGGTGGCCCAATCAGAAACCTGATTGATGGCATGCTGGAGGAAACTGCAATGAGGTGACAGTCAGCACCTGCACAAGCTATAGCAAAGTCATCCACATGGCGATGACCAAATATTGGATGGGAGAACAGATGCCAGATTATTTATAGCAAGCAGAAAGAGTGTTGTGCTCAGAACACATCCCTGGGGACACCTTCAGCTTGGACAAATTCCGGGAAGAGTTCATTACTAACCCGGACCCGGAAATGTCTGTCAGTTAAGAAGGCCTTAAGAAAGAATGGTAGGTTGCCTCGGAGGCCTAAGGAGTGGGCCTGGGCCAAGATATTATATCTCCAAGTTGTGTCATAAGCCTTTCAAGGTCGAAAAAGATAGCGATAACTGAATGGTTATTCGAATACATTCGAATATTAATATCCAAGCGCAGCAAGGGGTCAATGGCAGAAACGGCCCTTACGGAAGCCATATTGACTAGGGAGAGACTATTGTGAGTCTCTAAATACCACATCAAACGTCTATTAACTAGACGTTCCATCACCTAAAAATTGCACTGGTAAGAGCGATGGGACGGTAGTGAGAGGAATCACGTCCCGTAGTACCTGGTTTCGAAAAGGAGAACAATAGCAGACTTCCACAGCTGGGGAAGAACTCCTTGCGACCATAGAGATTAAAGAGTCGTAAGAGGACAGTAAGAGCAGACTGATGTAAATGCTGCAGCATACGAATATGTATGCCGTCTGGCCCAGCTGCCGATGATCGGCAAGCAGAGAGTGTTGCCTCCAGTTCTTGAAGGGTAAAAGGCACATTATAGGATTCTTCTCTAAGAGAAGAAAAATCTAAGGGCTTTAACTCGCTGGCAGACTTAGAAGAAAGGAACGAGGGGCATAGATGTAGACCCTTAGAAATGCGGACGAGATGATTACCAATTTCAGTGGCACGCAAGAGGGTGTGCTATATCGACACCAGCAACCTGAAGAACAGGAGCCGGGTCGGGGAGAATTTACCACTCATTTCCGACTTTCTTCCAGACTGCACTCATCGAGGAAGCGAAGTGACAGTAAACGTAATCTCGCCAGTAAGTGCGTTTAGCATCATGTATGACACGGCGAGCAATAGCTCTCTTCTGCTTGAAATCAAGGAGTCTCTCTGTGGTTCTGTTATACCGATACTGCCCCATGCAGCGCTTTCAAACGCACTGCCCGAGCAAAGTAGGAGACCACCAAGGCACGCACTTCTGAGGATGCTTGCCCGAGGTTTGGGGAATAGAATGTGAAGCCGCTGTGAAGATGGAGGACGAAAAGAGATGTAAAACCTCATCAATGGAGGACAGGTAGGAACCTCATGAAAGGCAGTAAGATGTGCGTAAAGGTCCCATTTCGCCCAGTCAAATTGCCAGCGTGGGCTATGAGGAGGTGGAGAAAACAGAGGGGACTTTAGGATAATTGGGAAATGATCGCTGTCATGTAAGTCCGGGAGGACAGACCAGGTGAAGTCGAGGACAGTTGATGAAGAGCAGATGGAAAGATCAATGCAGGAGAAAGAATGAGTTCGAGGATCAAAATGGGTAGGAGTACCCGTATTTAAAACATGGAGGAAGAGAAGCAAGAAATGCCTCCAACTGAATGCCACGGGAGTCACAGTGCGACCCTCCCCAGAGAAAGTGTGCGTTAAAATCGCCAAGTAATAGAAGGAGTGGCGTAAGGAAGAAACCAGAAAATCAACATCGGGATAGACAATGCCCGCAAGGGAGGAGATATAAAACAGAGTGTATACCACTTATTAAGTGGATACGGGCTGCGTGTAATGTAAGGAAGAAGGGACATAGAGCTGACGGTATGGAGCACCAGTGCGTATAAGGAGAGCACTTTAGATTAAGGTTACATCGGAAAAGGTTCTGATGAATATAACAAATTATAGCCTGAAAAGGGCCTGATAACAGAGGATTGTAGTTTGGGTTCTTGCAAACAGACCCCAATAGGGGAGAACTGGGAGAGCAACACCTGAAGCTCACCCCTGTTACCCTGGCCTCGGATATTCCACTGCAAATAAGCCATGATTTATGGAGAGAAAAAAATAGAAGTGGTAGTGAGAGGAAGCTATGGACTAGGGTTAGAAAAGTCCATGTGTGGAGGCAGCGGAAGACCTGTAATCAGAGGGGGGAGGAGGACGTTGTGAAGGAAGAGGGGTTGAGACGAAGAGAGATTAGGAACCTCAGATGGAGTAGTGTCCATCATCGGCCCAGTCTCTGAAATATATTCTGCAATAGCTTCCAGTGTTTGGAAGTCAAAGATGCAGAATGGGAGACTACATTAGAAATGGAAGAAACTATCGGGAGTCTATGACTGTACTAAAGTAGAGGATGAGGAGGTAGAAGAGGGAACTGTTGTAGGGACTTGGGGGGGGGACCCCGGGGATAGAAGGTGTGTGGGGGAGGATGAACCTCCACACGTTACAGAACTAGTCGGAGGCGAAGAACCTGGGGTTTTGGGATTTTGCCGGGCTTATAAAAGGGCGCTGAGGTTTAGGTGTGGGGCCGAACGTGTAGACTCAGAACTGTGCGAGTGAATAGAGGAAGGAGTGTGGATAGTATGGGAAGCCGAGGTAGGGGCCTGGAGCCAAAAAATCAAAGGGTCGAGACAGGGTGCGGGGAGGGGGCGACCACAGAGGAAGGGCCCTGGGTTTGGGGCCCCAGGGCGGGCGATGTTTGAATGCGAGAATAAAATACGGGGAAGTTTCCCTTGAAGCGAAGATGAGGATGGCCAGCCCCTGGAGAAGCCTTCCCTCTTTGAGACAACGGATTTCCCGCTCATTCAGGTAAACCTGACAGGCGAGAATATGAAGGATGTGCCTCATGACAGTTAGGCACGAGGGAGGTAGAGTACAAGAAAAATTAGCATGTCGTCAGCACCTAGACTGGGCATTCGGCCATGGACCTGCAATATTTTGCTGGATGACCAAAAGCCAGCAGTTTCTCACTGCTGCAGTGTAGGATCACCTTTCGAACTTGTAAACGTTGACCTGAAAAGTAGACCGAAGGTGGCAGTTCTCGGCAGTCAAACATTAGCTAGGCATATTGCAAGGATAACGTCTTAAACATTGGCTGGGAGGACAAAAGTGTCAACTTTAAGGATAGGGAGTTCTTGGGGGCTCAAGCTGCTCGAAAATGTCATCCCCCACATGTCTGGAAATTCCGTTGGAAATTGGTGTGGGGGACAAAATAAAACCCAACAAAAATTGAGAATGGTGCTTGTCGTAGTAACGGGGTGTAGTGTCAATGGTCGTAAGAAGAGAAAGATGGCAATTTGGGCCCAAAGCATTCTGGGCGTGATGATGCAAATGCCGCTCTTGAGAAGCGTGAAATGAGATGTCTTTACCAACATGGCGTAGCAGAGCTTTAATACTATGGTCTAAAAGATGGGTATTAGGAGAAGTCGGTGCAGAGTAAAAACCGTCCATTGAGTATTTTAAAAATTTTTTAAAAGGGGGTGTGTGGAGCTAGATGGTCGCAGAATGAGAAGGGAGGGTAAATGCGTCATGTGTGTGTCTTGGTCGTTTTTTGTGGGGAAACAGGGGTGGCCCCGATGGGAGGCGGCGGCTGATTGAAATTCCCTTTTTTTCAAAGGGAAGCCGAATCAAGGTCAGAGAAAAAGCGAAGGTCAGAATATCCAAAAAAAGTTGCGGTTGTCCTGAAAGCAGGTGACAAACGGCAAAAAGAGGAGACAGGAGCATGAAAAAGGGGTGTCAAAGAGTCATCCCTTAACGGGCGGGTCAGTACTGGTGCAGTATCAGGGAAGGGGGCCGGGGTATGGGTTCATGGAAATTAGGTCAGCCATGGTTAGGTTACTTCTTTCTTTTATTTTTAAAAAAAAAAAAGAAGAAGAAAAAAAAAATAAAAAAAAAATAAAAAAAAGGGAGCCCTGGAGGAATAGCTCCTAGGAGGAATGAAAGGGCGTATCCCCCCCAGTGCCCAAAAGGACCTAAACCCAAGTATGGTGCAGATCGCATGGAACCCGTGCCTTTCACCCTTCATGCCAGTAAACCAGCAATCCCGGGGGTAACAATTTTCCCTCCACCAGCCTCTCGGGGAAAAAAAGGGGGCCGGATATGCATCTCAGCTATCCCTTCGCCACCCCCAGAAACAGAAAGGTGGCCTCCCGAAAACCACCCGTCGCCAGAAAGATACCAAGGCCACCCCCCGGGTGGACCGGAAGATCGGGACATCCCGAGCGTCCCGATTCCCGGCAAACACCCACCGAAGGACCTCAACGGAATGGGATGGACCACGATACCCTTTCCTAGGAACTAGAATGCCTGAGGAGAGAAGCTCCCAGGGTAAAACTGGGAAAGGAAAAAAAAGGGAGGGATGAGGGGAGGGGAGGAAGGGGAAAAGGGAGGATGGGGAAGATGGGGAAAAGGGAGGGGATTGGGGGATTGGGTTCTCTGAGGAAGAAGACCAAGGGTCAATTCCTCCCGGCCGAAACCTCTTTACCGTAAAATTTAAAAGGGTACCTTAGTGGAAAAAAAAAAAAAAAAGGGTTTTTAAATTTGTAAGGCGGAGCCCTTTTAAAACCTTTGAGTTGTTGGATTAATTTATGCTTTTCAAGATGGGAATTCCAATTTTGATTCCATAAATTTTCCCCTTTTAGGTTAGGGATTGGTCATAGTTAGTAGGACTTCTCCTGCTTTGAAAATAGGTATTTTTCAATTTTCCACTTATCGGCACCATGCAATTTGCAGTGATATGTTGAAAAGATTAGCCATGGTTTCCTAAGCTCCTCTTTCCTTCCTTTAGAACCTTATACAGTTATCGGGCCGGGTTTGTTGGGGTTTTTAAATTTTTCTTTTGTCTAAAAGGGCCATGTCCTTGTGTTTTATGTGACATAGTTTACTATCGTCCTGCACCATAATTTATTTTTCCGGAATATCCTAGTATCTTCCTTTTAAAAACAAGAAAATTTAAAAATTCTCACTTTCCTTTCCTGACGGTGGTAATGAGTAACTTTTGGTGGGCTATCTTGTCCCTAATCTTACTTCTGTATACCTGAAAAAATCCTTTTGGGTTTGGGTTTTTGATTCTCTTTAAAATTTTAAAAATATAGTCTCTTTTTTCTTTTCTTATTCTTTTTTTTTTTCTCCTTTTTCCCAGAAAATTGATTTTAATTGCCCCCCTTTCTTTTAGTTGCCAAAATGCCTCTCTTTTTAAAATAAAATTTTTAATCTTTGTTCATCCATTTGGATCATTTTTTTTTTGATCAAATTTCCCCATTAGGAAATAAGTTGTCCGAGCAACAGAAATATTCTCTGGCCCTCATATTGGCAATCACCACCTACACCCAATTTTCAGGTCATTCCAGTTCAGCCCCCCGGGAATTTTTTCCCGTCCTATGAAATAAACCAAGGCGAAAATCAGGGACAGAGACTTGATTGTCATTTTGGGGGAATTCCATGATATATTAAAATTGGGGATTTGGGGATCACTTTCCCCAACTCATCATTAACCTCCCAAAATTATTAAATTTGGTTCCCCGCTGGAAAAACCAAGGGGAAACAGGTTATTTCCTCTAGTTGGTTTCTGTCACCAACTGCTTCAAAAAACAATCCCAAATCGTATCAAAATTTGACTCTAAATTTCCTGTCAAATTCTCCCGTCAACTTGTCCAAAGGGTTAAAAACTCCCATTAACACAACATTTTTATATGCAGATGCCTTACGAAATTTTATCCCTAAGGGTTTTTTTTCCCCCCTATCCCGATTTTGGGGGGGTTAAATCACCCCAAAAAATAAGTTTTTTCGGCCTTAAAAACTGTAACCAAAAAGAAATTTAGTGGTGGCCTTTAAATTTTTTATCTTTTCTAACACAACAGTTTAAATTGTCTCTGACATACATCCCACCCACCACCCCTTTCCCGTTGGCCCTATCCCCGTGTGGAATAATTTATAGCCTTTGTTTTGTGACATTCAGAAGGCAACCCCTATCTTTAGATTTGAGCCAGGTCTCTGTTAT
>WNWK01030491.1:0-23464 GCA_009830355.1 Cherax destructor
CAGGATTTCTCCCAGGTGTTGTATATAAAATCAAAACACAGAAGCAGGATGAATGTGGAACCTGATATAAACTAAAACTGTCTGCCATTAAAAAATGAAATTTGGAACATAGTGTCAAAAAGCAGCATCAACCATCTCATTAGATGAATAAGTTTTTTAAATACTGCCATTTATTTAATTGCAAACTCAGTTTCGTATGTCTTTCAACTGAGAGAAGAAAGTGGGAAAACAAGTTTGTTGTTAGTTAATAAAATCGGCTTGTTGAGTAGACAGACCTTTCAAAAACCTGGGGTTAGTGGGAAAATTAATTTAAATCAAAGGGGTTGTTGGTGGTTTCTTTTCCAATTTTTTTACAGATGGTTTACCTCTCCCAAATGACGAAAAATTTATACCCAAGTAGTTATACAATGCAATAAGTAGATATACAATGCAATAGGTCTTAATGTTTGCACTGCTGTACCTTTTTTTCCTGACATGTCCATGTACCATTGTTTCTTTTAGGTACGGTCCTTAATGTCCTTAACTTTAGGGCAGCACATTTCTGAGGTTTACCTCAAGTCCGGACGCTGCAACTTGCTTGAGGAACACGCTCAACTGAGCCTCTAAACCAATTTCTGATTCAGAACCCAACACCACATCATCAGCAAAGAAACCCTACTCTCTCACCCTGATAACAATCAACTACATTCATTATCTAATGTCATTAAAGCTTCATTCATTCCAATATTGAAAAGTATACATGACACGGGATCTCCTTGCATTACAAATTCAGCACAGTATGTATTTTTAACGCCCTGTTGCGCCCCTTGAACTGGGCCTCAATGTATATAATGTATATTTCAATTTTCTATAATTTTATATTGCGAATATTCTCGATTATAGCTAAATCGTTAATATTTGGCTTTATATTATTATTAGACTATTATTTAACTTAGCTATATATATTAGGTAGGATATTATATTATGTTGTGCTCGAGAGTGTGTAGTAACTGCCTTGGTGTTGACAAACGACTGTTACGCGGCCGGCGTCTTGTTGCGGGGAGGAGTCAGTCTCTGGACACACCTGAGCTGGGTGGTTGTTCCTCTTTGATCTCTCTCTCTGGCCTGCTGCCCTCGTCGAGTCAACTCCTCACTCTTGTTGTTCTCGACATTAGACTCTATTGGGTAGAGTATGAATTCGTTGGTGAGGCGAATCATACTTCTCAGAACTCTGTGTAACTCTGTTCACAGAGAATAGACTAGACAGTGATTATTCGACTTTGTTCTGGGTTGTGTGTCACCTTGACACTCTTTGATAACTCAGGTCTCAAGCTCTAGCTCTGGACCTAATTCGACAAGGCATCTGTGCACCGCCACAGCTTGGGATTGTTTATGCTGAACCTAGTTTCAGTAGAAAGGGAGTTTTATGACTGTTTTGGAGGATCTACTGATGGTCCCCAGTTAGGGTCGATTTTCTATCTCCTTGTTCCTGATGCTGTGTTGCTGTTGCCTGTTATAGTGCTGTTCTGCGAAGTGGTCATTTTACTAGACAATCAAGCTGTTCTGGTTGTCAATTTGTTAGTACAGCTAGCTTATGAGAAGTTGTTCTGTCGTACACTGGTTGAGTCGAGTCATAGTTACCGGGAGCACACTCGTACACACATTTATTATTATATATATTATTGTTATTAGTGACATTGTACCTGTCGGTACTTCTCAGTCATTTATATATATGTGCCATCAGCACAGACTTATTGTATATGAGAGCAGTGTAGGAGCTACCCTCCTAGTTATCCTAATTGATATCTTAATTAGTATCTTCATATTTGATTTACTACGCTACCCTAGATATTTTCACTTTGTTAATAAATCTTTTAAATCATTTACTTTGGTTAGTACCCTATCAGTTGGAATCCCCTTAATCTATATAATATGTCGGATAACTGAACCAGGATACTGACTTTGTTGCAAAAGCCCAGTAACAGGCTGGATGCTAGAAGGGCTTTCCTTTCTAGTGTTCACTGGAGATATCTATTGTTAATAGATATCGTGTCATTTTGTAACAAATGGGGGCCTGTCCGGGAGGTTCTTGATCCAAGGTGTTGGAGGAATTGTCCAGTTTGCCATACTAGTAACGCTATGGTCAAACACTTTGAGTAATTTCTTAATCTGAAGACTAGGAGTTTGGTCTTGTACAACATCATAGGGGATGTATGTACCTGCCCGAGTCTCTTGATCCAAGGAGATGGAAATACTGTTAATGAGCTCTGGCTCTAAGACAACCAACTCTTGTATAACTTGTAAAGTAAATTCTTACGTTAGGATTCTAGCTTCCCATAATCACTCTCTCATATTGTACTTATTTTTGTGATGTATGATAAAGTGAAAAAGTTAATTGATACTCTGACGTTGTCGAAGTTACGTACTTTAAAACTTCAGACTTGTTGGCAGGTAGCCAAGTATCTGGGTGTGACGTACAACCGTAGTTACACCGCAGTAACAGTCAGAGCATTAATTAAAGATCTGTTGTTTCCTGATAATACAGAGTTTGATTCTGAATCAGAGTCAGAGAGCTTAGTGTCACAATTAGGAAGTATGTCGCTAATTGATGACGTAGAAGTGAGAGCAACTCAGACAGAAGTTTCTGAGCCTAGCAATACTGCTCAGTTTTCTCTCACTCCCTCCTGTCTGCCTCAGACATTAGTTCAGAGTGTAGCTAGAAGTATGACGCAGCCTCATACTAGTACTGTTTATGCTACACCTGTCTCTACTTATACTAGACCAGATCTAGGCTCTATGGGCATGGCTGGACTAGGTGACCGACCTAGGATCCATCCAGATAAACCTGTTCATTTACCTACTCCCCCTTGTTTGATCCTATATCTCAGGACCAATTCAACAGGATGGAACGCCTAATATTGTTGCAAACTGCACAAATTGAGGCACAGAGGAAATTGAACGAGGAAGAGTTCCATAGAGAAACTGTTCGTTTCCAGAGACAACAGAATATTAGATCTGATCAGCCTAGTAGCACTATAGAGGATACATTTAACGTGCAGAAAGCTGCCTCAATGGTCCCTAAGTTTTTTGAGACAGACCTGGACACGTATTTTGATGTGTTCGAGAATCAAGCACGTGCCATGAATTGGCCACGTAAGCATTGGGCTACATTGTTGCACACAGCTTTGACTGGCAGAGCACAAACATGTACTGCTGCTTTGCCTTTTGCCAAATACACTGACTATGACACAGTCAAAGAAACCATTCTTGAGACATATAATTTGTTACCTGTAAGTTACCAACGTGCATTTCGTACGTTACAACGACGACAGGGTCAAACTTGTGTGGAGTTTGCCCGTGAGAAAAAGCTTGCATTTGAGAGGTGGTGTCGAGCCTCCCATTGCCAGACTTACGACACTCTCGTTCAGCTGATACTTCACGAGGAGTTCAACAACTGTATGTCTGCTGATGTACAAGAATATCTGATTGACCACTCTGCCACAGATATTCTAGAGACTGCCGCATTAGCTGACAACTATGAAATTTCTCACACAATTGTACGTGCTAAAACTGAGCGAAAGAGGGTAACTAAAAAATGTCCTAGGAATTGGCAAAACAAATCAGCTGATCAGTGCCGGCCTAAAACTGCTACTGTTACTTCTCGTACCTTCACCCGGAAACCTGACATTCCTGAATCTGTCTCTGTAGCTAGACAGAAGTCTAATACTGAGAAGAAAAATGTCAAATGTAACTACTGTCTTAGGAAAGGTCATACTCGAGAATATTGCTTTAAGTTAGAAAGAGATATGAGACAAAATCGTGCGGCTGGCGCCCCCACTCAAGTCGTATCATCTTCGGTGCAACAAGGGCACCATCCTAGTAGTACTTCTGACTCCCCAGTTTTCGAGAATGTTCCTCAGAATAGATGACTAACATCAGACAGAGTATCTGATGAGAAGATTCAGTCAGCTATGAGTCCTTACTTATCGAGAGGCAAAGTAGGACTTGACGAATCTAAGCTAACTGAGATAATTACTTTCCGAGACACAGGAAGTTATCTTACATTGTTAAGAGAAGATGTATTGCCTTTAACTAATGATACCTATACCCAGATAGATGTATTGTTAGAAGCCTATGGAGGTGCTGTTATTAAAGTTCCTCTTCACAAAGTGTACCTTGAAACAAGCTATTATACTGGTTATATGTCAGTTGGTATTTCCTGTGGTGAATTTCCTATCAGGTCAGTGGACTTGTTGATAGGAAACGATATCCTTCAGTCAGGTATTTGTAAGGAACCACTTGTGATTGATAATACCACTGAGGATAACTACGCAATTGAAGCGTGTAGAGAGAAACCTATATTATTCCCCCTCAGTGCAATTACCCGTGCTATGTCAAAGATACAACAACCATCCTTGTCTCCTGCTGAGTTAGTTGATGATAATGATTTGGGGTTGAATATGTTATTCAGTGATTCTCTGCGGCCAGGATCACTAGCACTGACACCCCCCCTACCTCATCAACCTAGTCAAGACACAGCTGATGTGAAGATTTTAACTCACGACGATTTAATCAAGGATCAGTTTGTTGATCAGTCTTTGGAGAGACTGAGAGATATAGCAGTTACTGAGAGTGAAGCAAAGGATCTCGATAATTGTTATTATTACAGTAAAGGTGTACTCTTGGAAAAAAGTACAAGTCAGGTGACAGCTGACGGTGATTCCACCACAGTCAAGCATCTTGTTGTTTTACCAGTTACATTTCGTGAGCAAGCTCTTGATTTTGCGCACAATAGTCCCATAGGAGGACATTTGGGTGTCAGGAAGACACTTGGTAAACTGGCAAAACATTTCACTTGGCCAAGAATGAAGGACACTGTTGCTGATCATGTGCGACGTTGCCACGTCTGTCAGGTGACAGGCAAACCAGCTCACTCGCCTCCACCTGCTCCTCTCTTACAAATAAATCATGTGTACCACATTAATCAGCTCAAGGCCTACTACGCTAGCCCTCTACCTACTGCTTCTATTCTTCCTAGACCACAGGAAGAAAACGTCAGTCTGCCTGACATCTCTAGAGGTATAGAGGTCCGTTTAGAAAATTCAGACTCTACAATCACTCGATAATTTTCTAAGTAACCTTGATGCTGATAAAACGAGTAATGTTAAGAACATGATTTTGCAGTACCCTGAATTGTTTAGTGATGTTCCTAAGCGTTGTACTCTAGGCGTACATGACGTTGATGTACAGGGAGCATCACCTATTAAGCAATCACCATATAGAATGAGTCCAAAGAAACATAGAGCATTGAGAGAAGAAATTGACTTTTTGTTATCTCATGGACTTATTGAACGCAGTAAAAGTCCATGGGCCTCACCGTGTATATTAGTGCCCAAGCCTGACGGTAGTTTCAGGATGTGTACTGATTACAGGAAAGTGAACTCTGTCACCTTGCCTGATGGTTATCCTTTACCTCGCATAGACGACCTGATTGATCGTGTGTCAGGAGCACAGTATGTCAGTCGTTTAGATCTCTTACGAGGATATTATCAAGTCCCGCTTACTGAACGTGCTCAAGAAATTTCTGCCTTCACTGTTCAAGATGGATTGTTCAACTATCTCGTCACTCCATTCGGCTTGTGTAATGCTGCTTCGTCATTTCAACGTATTATGAACGAGTTGACCTACGACTTAGACGGAGTAGAAGCCTATCTTGACGATTTAGTGGTGTACAGTGACGAATGGGAACAACACTTGACACGTCTCAGAGCTTTGTTTGAGAAACTGACACATTATAATTTCACTGTTAACTTGGCTAAGTGTAGTTTTGGTCAAGCCAAGATTACCTATCTAGGGTTTTGTATAGGCCAAGGTGAAGTTGCTCCTATTGATGCTAAAGTTCGTGCTATTGCAGCATTTCCAGTACCACAGGATAGGAAGGGTGTGCAAAGATTCCTGGGTATGGCAGGTTATTATCGCAGGTTCTGTCCTAACTTTGCTCAAGTTGCTGCTCCTCTCACTGAGCTCACCAGTAGCAAAGTCCAGTTCATCTGGACTCAAGATTGTTCAGACTCATTTACAAGGTTGAAGCGCTTGCTTTCCTCTGCTCCTGTTTTGCAGAGTCCTAACTTCAACCTACCCTTCTGTCTGCATATAGATGCGAGTGGTTATGCAGTGGGCTCGGTATTAATGCAAAAATCCACATCCACTGACATATTGCATCCTATCTGCTACTATTCTTCTAAACTCAAACGACATCAGAAAAACTATGCCACTATTGAGAAAGAGGCACTAGCTCTCGTGGTGTCGTTAGAACATTTTGATGTATATTTGGGTACTTCTCCTTTTAAGATAAATGTATATTCTGACCACAATCCTCTCACCTATATTAACACAATGAAGAGTAAAAATGCTAGGATAATGAGGTGGGCTCTCAGGATCCAGCCTTACTCCATAAGTATTAAACATATTAGTGGTCGATGTAATGTAATTGCTGACGCTCTGTCACGTCCTTAATTATCATTACAACATTTAAATTAACGTAAATTTTGTGCCCAATATACTATTTTGTTACTTGCTACTTTGATTAATTAAGTAAAGTAACGTAAACTCAATATTGCCCATATAATTTTATGAATTCATGTCTAATTATAATTTCTTTCCATGTATCTACAGTAATGTGTTTTGTAAGTTGGTGTGTTGTGAAGGAGATATGGAGAGAAGCTGAGTGTGTGTAGTGGTTGGTGGGCGATGTTTGTTACCGAGCAGACTGCTCCGCAGTGACCCCCACTTCTCTACACACCTTATTCTCTCAAGCTTCCTCATGCAGTCCAGTCATTGCTGCTTCACATTCCACTACCACTGTATTAGAGTGGAATGTCGTCTCCTATCGCACAAGACTGCTGTTGTGTAGTCGTCACTACTATGACTACCACTGTTCGAGCCTCAGATGTCTCTGCTATATCACCTCTACTTCAGTGTATGGACATAACCGTGATTATGCTGGTATACGAAGTTGTATACTACCCTAGTACGAGGGATATATCCTAGTGAATTGACACTGTAGAAAAGTAATTTAAGTGTTAACTTGCCGGGACACCTGAGTGACTCTGATATATTTATATATTTTTCTGTAATACATGTGTTTGAGACATTATTACTTCTCCTAGTGCGACCGTTTGTCGTGATGGGGGGGTGTTGCGCCCCTTGAACTGGGCCTCAATGTATATAATGTATATTTCAATTTTCTATAATTTTATATTGCGAATATTCTCGATTATAGCTAAATCGTTAATATTTGGCTTTATATTATTATTAGACTATTATTTAACTTAGCTATATATATTAGGTAGGATATTATATTATGTTGTGCTCGAGAGTGTGTAGTAACTGCCTTGGTGTTGACAAACGACTGTTACGCGGCCGGCGTCTTGTTGCGGGGAGGAGTCAGTCTCTGGACACACCTGAGCTGGGTGGTTGTTCCTCTTTGATCTCTCTCTCTGGCCTGCTGCCCTCGTCGAGTCAACTCCTCACTCTTGTTGTTCTCGACATTAGACTCTATTGGGTAGAGTATGAATTCGTTGGTGAGGCGAATCATACTTCTCAGAACTCTGTGTAACTCTGTTCACAGAGAATAGACTAGACAGTGATTATTCGACTTTGTTCTGGGTTGTGTGTCACCTTGACACTCTTTGATAACTCAGGTCTCAAGCTCTAGCTCTGGACCTAATTCGACAAGGCATCTGTGCACCGCCACAGTTTGGGATTGTTTATGCTGAACCTAGTTTCAGTAGAAAGGGAGTTTTATGACTGTTTTGGAGGATCTACTGATGGTCCCCAGTTAGGGTCGATTTTCTATCTCCTTGTTCCTGATGCTGTGTTGCTGTTGCCTGTTATAGTGCTGTTCTGCGAAGTGGTCATTTTACTAGACAATCAAGCTGTTCTGGTTGTCAATTTGTTAGTACAGCTAGCTTATGAGAAGTTGTTCTGTCGTACACTGGTTGAGTCGAGTCATAGTTACCGGGAGCACACTCGTACACACATTTATTATTATATATATTATTGTTATTAGTGACATTGTACCTGTCGGTACTTCTCAGTCATTTATATATATGTGCCATCAGCACAGACTTATTGTATATGAGAGCAGTGTAGGAGCTACCCTCCTAGTTATCCTAATTGATATCTTAATTAGTATCTTCATATTTGATTTACTACGCTACCCTAGATATTTTCACTTTGTTAATAAATCTTTTAAATCATTTACTTTGGTTAGTACCCTATCAGTTGGAATCCCCTTAATCTATATAATATGTCGGATAACTGAACCAGGATACTGACTTTGTTGCAAAAGCCCAGTAACAGGCTGGATGCTAGAAGTGCTTTCCTTTCTAGTGTTCACTGGAGATATCTATTGTTAATAGATATCGTGTCATTTTGTAACACGCCCTTTTTGCCGACGAATGACTCAGAAACAAACGCATTTTTTAACATCTAAAAACACAGCATAGATCTTTACTCGTACTTTCACTGATGATGGCATCCAACAACATAATGTTGTGTGGCAAAGCGTCACAAAGGAAGGAAAGGTGTGCGGCTCAGCGTGAACGGCAATCCACTCTACACATCTTGAAGACAATATTTTGTGAAAACTCTTAAAATATTACTAGATATTGTTATTGCTACTACTTCTGCTATTACTTTGGCTACTACTGCTATTACTGCCACTATTACTGCTACTACTTTTACTGCTACTAATATTACTACTACTAATATAACTACTACTACTACTGTTACTACTACTTCTTCTACTACTACTATTACTTCTATTATTACTGCTATTACTATTATTTCAATTAATTCTACCATTATTACTTTTTTTATTTTTTGTTACTACTTTCCAAATAACTTCAATTCGTTGTTATTACTATTTTCACAAATACTACTACTGATAATATTGCTATTACTACTATAACTCTTACTACAACTATTACCTAAATTATTACTATTTGCATTGCTACTACTACTTCTACTAATAATGCTGCTGCTCCTGCTACCATAATTACCACTACTGCTACTACTGCTGCAATCGTTGCCATTATTATTTCCATTACTTCTAGTACCACTAAAATAATAATAATAATAATAATAATAATAATAATAATAATAATAATAATAATAATAATAATAATAATAATAATAATAGAAGAAAAGTGAACGTTCAGGTGTTGAAAAGAGGTGCTGGATTAAAAGATAAAGACTCTAACACAATCTGGGAGTTGTCACAGTTAATTTCTGCTGATGACACTGTGCTTTTGGGAGATTCTGAAACGAAGTTGGAGAGGTTGGTAGACGAATTTGGGAGGGTTTGTAAAAGAAGAAAATTAAAAGTGCATATAAGAAAGAGCAAGGTGATGAGAGTCACAAAAAAAATTAGGAAACGAAAGATTGGATATCTGACTGGAGGAAGGGAATATGGAGGGAGTGAATGTGTTCATATATTTGGGAGTGGACAAGTCAGCAGATGGCTCTATGCTAGAGGAAGTGTATTATAGAACTGATGAAGGTTAAAATGTGAGTGATGCATAGAGAAGTCTGAGGAGACAAAGGACGCTATCCATGCGAGCAAATAGGGGAATGTATGAGAATATAGAAGTGAAGAATAGGTGGTGAATGTTACAGCAAGCAGAAGGCTGGAGGCAGTAGAGATGTCATATCTGAGGGCAATGTATGGTAGGAATATTTTGCAGGGAATGTGTAGCTTCGAGATTAGAAGGAGGTGCAGGATTATTGAAATATTATTCAGAAGGCTGAGGAGGGTTGTTGAGATAGTTCGGTCATATGAAGTGGTACAGTTCTTGCACTCTGAAGGAGGGGTGGAGATATGCTGTAGTTTTTGAACTGCAACGTAGGCACGCCTCTGGCATGACAGTGATGAGGTGAGTGAGGATGAAAGTTTTTCTTCTTTTTCTGGTCACCTGCCTCGGTAAGAAACGGCCCATGTTTTAATAAATACTACTACTACTACTAGTTATGTCAGTGGGCTCCTATCAGAAGCGAATGCCATGTTTGGGGCATTTACAGAAAAACACACAAGGGATGTTTTGGACGGAGAGATAAATATAGAAAATTATAACATGTATAGATGTGATAGAATTTTTAAAACATAGGGAGGAGTAGGACTCTATGTAAAAGATACTTTCTGTTGCACAGAAGTGCTGAACTCTACGAATGATATAGTAGAAATAATAAGCAATAAAGTTGAAAATAGGAATTTGGTAATTATCCTAGTATACGAACCACCATCAGCAACTGCTGAGGAATTCGCAGATCAGTTAAGGATGATAGATAGCTATCTGGATAGGCTAGAAAATCCCACACCAAATATTTTACTCCTTGGAGATTTTAATCTCCCTCAACAGGCACATACCAGGGAACTAATGAGGCTTTGTGAAAAGTATTCATTGAACCAACACATAATTGATCCCACTAGAAATGAAAATACCCTGGATTTCATATTCACAAACAACGAGGAACTTATCAGAGACATAACAGTTACAAAAACAATATACTCTGATCACAACATCATAGAAGTACAAACGAGTATTAACTCAGGGTTAGGGAACTGCGGCACTAATGTTAGAGAAAGGATGTTCAGTAAGTTTAATTTTAACAACCGTCGAATTGACTGGGAAAAAAATAAACCAAGAGCCATCAGACATATCCTGGGAATTAGACATGAGCACCTAAATCCCCACCAGAGCCTAGAGAAGCTGAATACAGAAGCATACAAGGTATGTATGAAGCACGTACCATTGAGAAAACCCAGAAGATCAGATATAGAGAGCCTAGGAGATGGAACAGAAGAAGAAAACGGGTTACTGAACTGCTTAAAAACACAAATATATTGCAACAGAGGAAAGATAGTCTTAACCAAGATCACTGAATTAGAGCAAAAACTTAGGATATCATACCTAACAGAAGAAGTAGAAAGGGAACAAAGTGCCATACAGGATATTGCAAGAAACCCAAAATATTTCTATTCCTATGCAAAATTCAAGCTAAGAACTACCTGTAGAATTGGACCACTATTGAGAGGAGATTCGTATACTGACGATGAACAGGAAATGAGTGAAATCCTAAAAGAACAGTATGAGTCAGTGTTCAGCAACCCACTAACTGACAGCAAGGTAGAAAATGCAGAAATATTTTTCACTCCAGCAGAAGGCCACGCAGACCAATTGACTGACATTAGTACAAATCCTATAGATTTAAAAAAATAAATGAACAACATGCCCACTCACTCAGCACCTGGACCAGATTCATGGAATGCTCTATTTATGAAGAAGTGCAAGGTACCACTAGCATGAGCCCTCAGTATTCTTTGGAGAAAGAGCTTAGATCTAGGTGAAATACCGAAGACCTTAAAGAGTGCAGACATAACTCCTTTGCATAAGGGAGGTAGTAGAGCACTAGCTATAAATTACAGACCAGTAGCCCTAACTTCTCACATCATATAAATCTTTGAAAGAGTGATGGGACGGCAGATTACAAAGTTCATGGACCAGCACAACCAACATAACCCGAACCAGCATGGTTTTAGAGCAGGACGATCATGCCTGTCACAGCTGCTGAACCATTATGACAGAATTACGGAGGCATTGGAGGACGACCAAAACACAGATGTGATTTACACAGATTTTGCAAAGGCGTTTGACAAATGCGATCATGGAGTGATAGCGCACAAAATGAGGGCCATGGGCATTACGGGAAAGGTAGGCAGACTGATTTTCGAGTTCCTAACACACAGAACACAAAACGTAGCAGTGAACAGGGCAAGATCCAGCATCAGCAAGGTCAAAAGCTCAGTGCCCCAAGGCACTGTCCTGGCACCTCTGCTGTTTCTCATCCCCATAGCAGACATAGATAAAAACACAGCTGCTTAGGTATGGAAAGAATGAAGAACTCAAAAGGAACACTATATACAAAACTCATGAGGGTCACCAAACAGAACGAAAGGAACACGTAAAAGACCTGGGAATAATTATGTCAGCTGACCTTCCTTTTAAGAAATATAAGACAAAGATCACGAAAGCTAGGAAGATGACGGGGTGGGTATTGAGAACTTTCAAAACAAGGGAAATAATGCCGATAGTGATACTCTTCAAATCGCTAGTTCTCCCTCACTTAGAATATTGCTCAGTGCTGACGGCCCCGTTCAGGGCAGGAGAAATAGCAGAGCTGGAACAAATAGAGATCATTTACGGCTCACACTGAGCCAGTAAAGAACCTAAATTACTGGGAACGCCTTCAAGTCTTGAACATGTACTCACTGGAGCGGAGGAGAGAGAGATACATGATAATATATACCTGGAATGTACTCGAGGGTCCGGTCCCAAATTTGCACACTGCCATAACAAAATACTGGAGTGAGATATATGGCAGGAAGTGTAAAATAAACCCAGTGAGGAGCAGGGGTGCGGTGGGGACAATAAGAGAACACAGTATCAACATTCGTGGACTCAGACTATTCAACATCTTACCAGAAGATATCAGAAACACGGCTGGAACAAGTGTAGAAGCCTTCAAGAGAAAACTGGTCAAGTATCTTCACCAGGTGCCAGATCAACCAGGCTGTGATGGATTTGTGAAGCAGCGGGCCTCCAGCAGCAGCAGTCTGGTTGACCAGGCAAGCACCAGACAAGTCTGGCCCATGGCCGGGCTCCGAGAGTAGTTACTCTCGAAACTCTTCAAAGGTACTACTACTACTACTAATAATAATAATAATATTAATAATAATAATAATAATAATAATAATATTATTATTATTATTATTATTATTATTATTAATTATTATTATTATTATTATTATTATTATTATTATTATTAATTTTAACACAGCAGCTGTCTCCCACCGAGGAAAGGTGACCAGAAAATATGAACGAAAGTTTTTCTTCTGTTTACATCTAGTAATTTATAAAGGAGAAGAGATTACTAGGTCATCGCTCCTGGCAATTTAGTTGCCTCTTACCACACGCAATAATAATAATATTTAATAAGATTTAATAATAGTAATGGTTCTTCTACCACTCATGTTATTACTACTCTTACTACTTCTACTTTTGCTACTACTACCACTATTACTACTTCTACTACTACTAATACTATTACTACTATTATTAACTACTACTACCTCTTCCTCACTAGGTTTCTCATCTTTACTCTCCTCTCTACCTTGCAAATTGATATTTCCAGAACAATAACAAAGCTTCGTCTAAAGTTTCCTCTAATAAGTGAAGATTATTTGTAAATCGTCACATCCACGATAATGGGGGTTTTATTCTTCTACGAAGTTCTAAATTACAGTCTTAAGAATTATATACCAATTAGTATTAGTATTTGTTTTCAGTAGCAGAGCAGACTTTCCACTATACTTTACTTGCATTCCTTGTGAAAAGCTGCCACTGCGAGGAGCTCTGGAGTGCCTCTCACCAGGTGCTAATTACATTGAATTAGGAACGTAAACTACCGCATTGTATTTGGGGGGAGGGGAATTATTTCTCAGTACTCCAGCAATGTGTGTTTAGTGCTTTCTCTTTTTCCTCTCGCATGACTCGTAACTAGTTCCTTCCTCTCCTTGTCCTCCTCTTCTTCCTCCTTCACCTCCTCTTCGTATACTTTATCCTACTCCTCTTCCTCCTTCTCCTTGTACTTAATATATACACTGATAAATGTGATAGTGTTCTCCCCATTTTTTAATAGTAAGATGCCTATTATTTTGCTTTCTTTATTAGAAAATTCCGCTGCAACAATTTCATTTAGGAAACTTTGTTTAAGTCAGATCGTCAATCTGACCATTTTTTTTTTCTACCATTGCATATTTTCATAATTTTGGAAAAGCGTTAATAGTGGGTAAATCTAGTGAGTTTATATGCAGCCCACAACTCTGCTGTGACACTTCAAAAGTTAGAACTAGTTTATTCTTATAAGTGGAAAATAGATATGAAAGGAGAAAAGAAAACTGGACCCCACCGTAATGTGTATCGTAGTATCTGTACATTGAGAATTTAATTTAATCTCTATATAATGCTTGTGTTAATGTAAAGGTAAATAAAAAACTGTAGTTATAATAAAATTAAAATAATAATAATAATTATAATAATACCAACAACAAGAACAACAGCAGCAACAACAACCACAATATTTTATGCTCATATATAATTATGAAAAAGATATATATTTTGCGAGAAGCCCAGAGTACATTAGAGAAGCCCAGAGTACATTAGAGAAGCCCAGAGTACATTAGAGAAGCCCAGAGTACATTAGAGAAGCCCAGAGTACAATAGAGAAGCCCAGAGTACATTAGAGAAGCCCAGAGTACATTAGAGAAGCCCAGAGTACATTAGAGAAGCCCAGAGTACATTAGAGAAGCCCAGAGTACATTAGAGAAGCCCAGAGTACAATAGAGAAGCCCAGAGTACAATTAGAGAAGCCCAGAGTACATTAGAGAAGCCCAGAGTACATTAGAGAAGCCCAGAGTACATTAGAGAAGCCCAGAGTAAAATTAGAGAAGCCCAGAGTACATTAGAGAAGCCCAGAGTACATTAGAGAAGCCCAGAGTACATTAGAGAAGCCCAGAGTACATTAGAGAAGCCCAGAGTACATTAGAGAAGCCCAGAGTACATTAGAGAAGCCCAGAGTACATTAGAGAAGCCCAGAGTACATTAGAGAAGCCCAGAGTACATTAGAGAAGCCCAGAGTACATTAGAGAAGCCCAGAGTACATTAGAGAAGCCCAGAGTACATTAGAGAAGCCCAGAGTACATTAAAGAAGCCCAGAGTACATTAGAGAAGCCCAGAGTACATTAAGAAGCCCAGAGTACATAGAGAAGCCCAGAGTACATTAGAGAAGCCCAGAGTACTTAGAGAAGCCCAGAGTACATTAGAGAAGCCCAGAGTACAATAGAGAAGCCCAGAGTAAAATTAGAGAAGCCCAGAGTACATTAGAGAAGCCCAGAGTACATTAGAGAAGCCCAGAGTACATTAGAGAAGCCCAGAGTACATTAAAGAAGCCCAGAGTACATTAGAGAAGCCCAGAGTACATTAGAGAAGCCCAGAGTACATTAGAAAAGCCCAGAGTACAATAGAGGCTACATTATAGAAGCCCAGAGTACATTAGAGAAGCCCAGAGTACATTAGAGAAGCCCAGAGTACATTAGAGAAGCCCAGAGTACATTAGAGAAGCCCAGAGTACATTAGAGAAGCCCAGAGTACGTTAGAGAAGCCCAGAGTACATTAGAGAAGCCCAGAGTACATTATTTATTTCTGACCGACAGACTCTCAGAATACTTAACACTAAAAGACACAAAATTACACATATGGTATTCGCTACAAAACTGATTATTAGATGAAAAATCGTTTAATAGTACTTCAAGAATTTACAATATGATATTAGGGGCAAGATATATACGACAGGCTGTTACAGTGGAATATAGTTTTTAGGCACAAATTGGTTAGCCATATTTTAAATTCAGTATATTGCAATTTTTCAGTTTGTCTTTTAAGTTTTATTGCACATCTGTAGATGCTCGGTCAAACAGGAGGGATATCACAAAGGTATCTATTGTGGTGCCTTTGTGTTCTGCTGTAATATTCCAGTAGTCACCTGAGATTAGCATCAGCTGTATTTAGAAATGTTTTGAATAAGAGAGTTAAACAAGAATATGTATGAAGGGAATGTATATATTGAAAGTTTTGGGATTTGGCTAAGGACCTGGTTTGTTGCCTTATACAGTAGATAGAATTTGTGACTGTTATGAGTGATGCCTTTGGTTGATTGTTAATTAGTTTGAGGTGAGTAAGGAGGTGGATTCCCAGGTACACATCCCATTTATGAGGTACAGGTTGATACGGGAAACTATAGAATTAGCGACTTTTATTGATATGTATTGGATGTGGGCATTAAATTTCAGTTTGCTCTCTACTATTAGTCTTACGAATATCCTTTTTTCTTATATTTCGGAATGATTCATTAATGCCTAGTTGTAGGCATGGCTTGTAACCAAAACTTAAGCGTTTTACTTTATTATTGATGGTGAGTTAGTTGGTAATCATCCATATGTGAACCAATCAGTTCGTGATTAACTATGATGCTTTATTAACAAGACGCCTGAGACTAATAAGAAAGTGTGTCGTCAGCCGACCAGTAAAAGAAGAAACACTATCATCCTCACTCAATCCATCACTGTGATGCCAGAGTCGTGCCTACACTGCAGTTCAAAAACTACAACATATCTTCGCCCCTCCTTCAGAGTGCAGGCACTGTACTTCCCATCTCCAGAACTCAAGTCCGGCTAACCGGCTTGCTTGAACCCTATCATAAATGTAACATTGCTCACACTCCAACAGCACGTCAAGTCACAAAAGCCATTTGCCTCCACTCGCTCCTATCTAACATGCTCACGCACGCTTGCTGCAAGTCTCAGCCCTTCACACACAAAAGCCTCCTTTACCCTTCCCTCCAACCTTTCCTAGGACGACCCCAACCCAGCCTTCCTTTAACTACAGATAACACTATTTAAATACTCAGATATTCTAAGGCTGTAACCCCAAATCTTGGGGAAAATTCATGTAACATAACACAGCAATACCCGACAAAACTATCCTTTAATAACCCGAGGATACTAAGAAAGACTGATTGTGTCGTCTTAGTTTAGCATTCACAACTACACAAATACTAACAAATATGAATTCCAGACCTCCTTGCGAAGGTCAAGTCAGCCATGAAATGTTTTTCAACTAATCAGGAACAGTTTGCAGGAACTAATGCAACAAATATTCCTTACGATCCAATGATATTGATCATAAACCAGGCTGAGGGCAGTTAACACCAATCATTCCCAGGTGGTGCGAATGATGGTGTTAACTGCCCTCAAGGTTCTACTTACCACAATCAACATTCCATCAAGGATTTGGGTGTCGTGCAAATGTGAGGAACGTTCTGGGTATTGAGGACCTTCCAGCCGCTCGTCAAGTGTGACAAATCAACATTGCCTGAGCAGTAAGCTGGTCATTTCCCTCACACTCATCAACAACTTCCCTGAAAAATCTAATATGATATAAAAGAGAACACTAATGACTCCACTTACCAAATTATGAAAAAAATATTTGTTCTTTGGACATTAAAAGATAACTCAAAATCTACTAACGAAGAATTAAGATATCTCCTTATTGGATATGATATTTTTTTTATATTCACAACAACCGTTCAGGTCACAAAGATTTATAGATTTTGTCCCAGTATGGCAATATTATTAACAATACGTTTTAATCTAAACAAGTGACACATTATTGGTAATATCAACTCCATCCTCGGCGGTTTCATCATTCAGAAGTAATTACAGTAACAAATAATCATTTCAAATTATATAAAAAGATACAGTTTATCACATGAAGATCACCACGAGTATATATGACATTTGGAAGTAAATACTGGCTTCATGTTGTATATCTCCTCTCTGTGATATACCTGGAGACCTGGAGTTTACCTGGAGAGAATTCCAGGGGTCAACGCCCCCGCGACCCGGTCTGTGACCAGGCCTCATGTTGGACCAGAGCCTGATCAACCAGGCTGTTACTGCTGGCCGCACGCAGTCCAACGTACGAACCACAGCCTGGCTGGTCAGGTACCGACTTTAGGTGCCTGTCCAGTGCCTGCTTGAAGACAGCCAGAGGTTTGTTGGTAATCCCCCTTATGTATGCTGGGAGGCAGTTGAACAATCTTGGGCCCCTGACACTTATTGTGTTGTCCCTCAACGTGCTAGTGGCACCCCTGCTTTTCATTGGGGGGATGTTACATCGTCTGCCGAGTCTTTTGCTTTCATAGGGAGTGATTTTCGTGTGCAAGTTTGGTACTAATTCCTCGAGAATTTTCCACGTGTATATAACAATGTATCTCTCCCGCCTGCGTTCTAGGGAGTACAGGTTTAGAAACTTTAAGCGTTCCCAGTAATTGAGGTGGTTTATCGCAGTTATGCGTGCTGTGAAGGTTCTCTGCACATTTTCAAGGTCAGCAATTTCACCCGCCTTGAAAGGTGCAGTTAGTGTGCAGCAATATTCCAGCCTAGATAGAACAAGCGATTTGTAAAGTGTCAATATGGGCTTTGCATCCCTGGTTTTGAAGGTTCTCATTATCCATCCTGTCATTTTTCTAGCAGATGCGATTGCTACGGTGTTATGGTCCTTGAAGGTGAGATCCTCTGACATGATCACTCCCAGGTCTTTGACATTATTTTTTCGCTCTATTGTGTGGTTGGAATTAGTTTTGTACACCGATGAGATTTTAATTTCCTCAAGTTTTCCGTATCTGAGTAATTGAAATTTCTCATCATTGAACTTCATATTGTTTTCTGCAGCCCATTTAAAGATTTGGTTTATGTCAGCTTGGAGTCTTGCAGTGTCTTCAACGGTGGACACTGTCATAAAGATTAGGGTGTCATCTGCAAAGGAAGACACGGCACTGTGGCTTATATCCCTGTCTATGTCCGATATGAGGATGAGGAACAGGATGGGAGCGAGCTGCCTCAGACTTTACTCTGTTGACTACTACTCTTTGTGTTCTACTTGTTAGGAAATTATAGATCCATCTACCAACTTTTCCTGTTATTCCTTTATCACGCATTTTGTGTGCTATCACACCATGGTCACACTTGTCAAAGGCTTTTGCAAAGTCTGTGTATATAACATCTGCATTCGGTTTGTCCTCTAGAGCATCCAGGACCTTGTCATAGTGGTCCAGTAGTTGGGACAGACAGGAGCAACCTGCTCTAAACCCATGCTGCCCTGGGTTGTGTAATTGATGGTTATCTAGATGAGTGGCGATCTTGCTTCTTAGAACCCTTTCAAAGATTTTTATATGGGACGTTAGCGCTATTGGTCTCTAGTTCTTTGCCATTGCTTTACTGCCGCCTTTGTGGAGTGGGGCTATGTCTGTTGTTTTTAGTAACTGCGGAACGACCCCAGTGTCAATGCTCCCTCTCCATAGGTTGTTAAAAGCAGTTCTTGATGAACACTGAGTTCCATGAGTCGGGGCCTGGAGCAGAGTGCATGGGCATGTCATTTATCGCCTTTTCAAAGTCATGTGGCGTCAGGGTAATGTCAGATAGGCTTGCGTCTACCAGGTTCTGTGGCACTCTCATAAAAAAATTCATTTAGGTCTTCAACTTTTAGTCTGGTTAGCGGCTCACTAAAAACTGAGTCATACTGGGACTTTAGTAACTTACTCATTTCCTTGCTGTCATCTGTGTAAGACCCATCTCGTTTTAGTAGGGGCCTAATACTGGATGTTGTTCTCGACTTTGTTTTGGCATAAGAAAAGAAATACTTTGGGTTTCTTTCAATTTCATTTATGGCTTTTAGTTCTTCCCGTTTCGTGATTCCTGTAAGATTCCTTTAGTTTTAATTCGATGTTTGCTATTTCTCTGACCAGTGCCTCCTACGTATTTCAGATATATTGGCCTCTTGTAGCGCTCCGTTATTCTTTGCCTTCGCCTGTATAGGAGCGCTTCTCTCTTTCTAGTTTACATCTTCTCCTCCTTTTCCTTAGGGAATTTGCCTTGAGCAAACCTCAAGTGCCACAGAGTTAATTTGTTCTAGACATAGGTTAGGATCCGTGATGCTTAGGCTATCTTCCCAGTTTATATCATTTAGGATTTGGTTTACTTGGTCCCACCTTATGTTTTTTATTGAAGTTGAAGTGGAGAAGGCTCCCATTTTGTCGATCTGGGGCCCCCTCATGCATGTCTGGACCTCTAATATGTTGTGATCTGAGTATATCGTTTTTGATATGATGACATTTCGTATCAGATCATCATTGTTAGTGAAGATGAGGACCAGTGTATTCTCAATCTTGTAGGCTCTATTAGTTGCTGGTTTAAGGTGAATTTGGTGCAGAGATTTAAAAGCTCGTGTGTGTGCGAGTTTTCATCTGAGCTGCCTCCTGGTGTTATCTCTTACTACCACATTATTTGCAATATTCCTCCATTTAGGTGCCTTGGTTGAAGTAAGTCCCCCAGAGCAAGATGTTGGGGGCAGGGGCTGGAAGGTTTCAGACATTGGTCAATTTTCGAAGCTGTTCCTGGAATTGTTGGGGACATTGCATCCGGAGGCTTATATACAACCACGATGACCAGGTTTTGATTCTCGATCTTTACTGCTAAAACTTCAACTACATCATTTGAGACATTTACCAGAGACAGCTTTCAAATAACTTTTTTGCCTTCTCAGCCTAATGCCAGATTTCCATATGGTATGGATGATGCAATATCATCCTTAGAATGTTCCTTTCATGTGTATGGGATAGGCTATTCCGAGAGATGGTAATTCCCATGTGATAGGAACTCAGGTCTGTTGGAAGAAAAACTTAGTAGCTCCGCAGCTGTGAACTTTTAATAGAATACTTGATGTCCAAATTACTCCACTGAAATCTCTCACGTCTAGTTCTTGGTCCACTGGGTGACTCTCATTGACAAAATGGTAGCAGCACCTGCAGATGTATTTAATTTTGCTAAAGAAAGCTTGTAGTAGACTCCAGGAAAATTGCCACTAGAGGCAGGTGAACGAATAAAAAGCACCATATGTCTAGCAGGCACCTAGGTGAGCTGTCAGCTGGGCAGCCTCCAAGAGTCCATGAATGTTACACAGAGGTGTGTTTCACGAAATTATTTACTCATATAGAGGTGCTGTGTGATGATGGTTGAGCAACCGAGAGAGGATACGATGGAAGACAGTGTGTTGATGAAATGAGCTGGAAGAGTTGAAGAGAAGCTGGAAATAGAGTCAGTAAGAGGTTGGTATATTCACTAAAAGAGCAGAAGCGAACAAGCAGAAGCTTGGTTGACAGTGCACTAAGCTCACATACTGAAGGTCCGATGTTCGATCCCCGGCAAGAATGGAACGTTGGGCATGTTTCCTCACACCTGCTGCTCCTGTTCACCTAGCAGTAATTAGGTATCTGAGTGTCTGTCGACTGTTATGGCTCGCATCCTGGTGGTGGTAGTATACCTTAAATGATCTGAGATAGGATAACAGTTCTTAAAGAACAAAAAGCACAATACCTTGAATGGAGACAATACATAAATAACCCGCACTACTACTGCTTCCACTACCCGCCTTGCCACTACCACTTCATTTTCTTCCTCTCTCTGTCCCGTCCCTGTCCTCCTCTCTTATATACATACTGGATCTCTTCACTCCTTTGTGTTAGTGACTTTGTAAATGGTCCAGTTGGACCCGAAACTTCGTCTAGCTCCTCTTATATGTGCAGGTTAGTATTGTAAGATTCAAAGCCTGTAAAATTGATTTAAAAATTAAGCTGGATATCAAAAGGAAGGATAAAAACCTAAACTCTTCATGACGTAGAAACAACGAGCAGACAAACGATACCACTAAGTGAATTTTCACCTGGTGATGGACCAGGTGTTTTGCTCCTTCAGTACCCTGGTGATGGACCGGGTGTTTAGGCTCATTCCGTTCCCTGGTGATGGACCAGGTGCTTCAGTTCATTCAGTGCTCTGGTGATGGAACAGGAGTTTCAGCTCCTTCGGTGCCCATGTGATGGACCAGGTGCTTCAGCTCCTTCAGTACCCTCTTTAATAGTGTCCTGGTTATCAAAGATTATTCAATAGTGGAGCAGAAGTTGGGTTGGGCAGGTGTTTTTTGTGGGCCAGTTGGCCAGCTGCAGTGTTTCTCCTTTCTTGTGCTCTTATGAGTGAGAGGGTTGGACTTGGCGGAATTGCACATTGGCTGGGGATGGGGTCGTTGCTTGGGTGGCGCGTAGGATGGGTTGGGCAAGTATTTTTGTTGGTGACCTGTACTTGCTAGTGGTGACCTGTACTTAGCTCCAGTGGTAACCTGTACCTAGCTCTGTGAAGACGTATCTTGTGTGCTCTATGTGAATCTGAACAAGTGCTCTCTCGAGCAACTCTACCAGCAGCTAAAAGAAGACCTGAGGGGGCTGACTGAGGAACAAGAGCATTCGTAGTAATCCTCCTGTTGAGAATCCTCAAGCCAAGAAAGGAACCTGGACAGTGGCTGGAAGATGGAACAAAGTTAAGGATCAAGAGGACGGATGGAGGGGTAGAATCAACGAAGATCCAGGAAATTGTTGTGGAAAAAATCGAACCGATTCTCCATGCTACCTGATGAATGTGAGTCACTACTGGGAACATAATGACGAACGACACCAAGGAAGATAAAACATTCTTCTTGAAGGGAATAGTCAGATTATATACATGGATAGATCCTTCTGCGAAAGAAAAAGTAAGAGACAGAGGTTTGCTTTCCTGGGGCTGGGATGGAGGATATTGTTAGCCGTCTGGACGACATCATAAAGGGTATGGGAGCAATCCTATTATCTGTCTCAGTGCTGGAGGCAACGATGTTGGCAGACGTAGGAGTTATTTCCTGACTGTAGGTACAGGTCAGCAATAACAAATTAGGGAAAAAGGGTGGAAACCCTGTCATATGTGATATTTTGCCAAGGAGAGGAGTTGAAAATGAATGGTTGTCTAGGGCAATTGGTGTCAATTGCTGGCTTGACAAATACTGTAAGGAAAAGGCAGAAACATTCATTGACAATGGCACCCCTTCCTTGGCAGAAATGACATGTTGCCAGGGATGGGGTTCACTTATCATCTGGGGTGGGAGTACTGGCAACTGCAGTGGAGGGAGCTGTTAGGGCTTTAAACTAGAAAAGTTAGTGGTATTGGTTATGGGGAAAAACAGTGAAGTCCCAGTGTAGTAATATTATGAATTCTAGGGGAACTAGTAATAGGCAGAATAAGGTGGATATTGGAAAGCCAGTGGCACTAGGTGACAATACTGTAATGGTATAGTGGAAAAAAAGAAATGAGCAGGAAGGGTAAAAAAAAAAGGAGGGTCTTTAAATGAATATTTCACTAATAGTCATAGTGCTAGGTAAGATGGACGAGTTGAATTGTTTCAAGTACGGGGAATTTGATGTTTTTCATTAACTGAGACGTGGTTTAAAATAAAAAATCGGGACATCCTACTGAATGTACATTCAGGGTTTTAAATTTTCCAAATAGACAGTATCGGAAAAAAGGGGGGGGTGGCATCTATATCCTTTATCATTTAAATTGTTGCATAAAAACGGGGATAAAGTCTGAAATAATTTATACAGAGTCTGGATAGAATTTTCAGAAGGGGGGAAAAATTTATTTTAGGCGTGATATACCGTCCTCAAGCTTAGATAGGGAGCAAGGGGGGACTACTTTGGGGGGGAAATTGTTAAGGGCCCCAAGGCACGATAACATAGTAATTCTAGGGGGCTTTAACTTTGTCAGATTGATTGGGAAATTTTTTAAAGGGAAATTTTTAATCTAACGACTTTTTAGAATATTCAGGTTGTTTTTTGAAGCGTTTTTGACAGAACCTACGGGAAATAACCTGTTTACTTGGTTTGGCAA